>CM023200.3:41513725-41664507 GCA_004115045.4 Sinella curviseta
CTGCTGTAGGATCTGTGCTGCACGGTATTCGACAGTGAGAATGGAATTCCTTTTACGGAGATAGTCAACAGATTTATAGGTCAGTTTATGAGAAAGGCGCAGCTCGTGGACAATGAACGGTACAGCAAGAGTCCCATAAACGATCAATATGGCGAGGTGAGCGTACATGTTCATATAAGAGATGAAGGCAATGTAGATTCCGAGTCCCGGTGAAATAAGGTGGCGGAGTGGCAAGGGAACAAAGTCTGGAATGATGGAGGAGAAAAGAATTGGAGTTGACGGGAGCCAGAGGAAAAAGATAGTTTGGAGAATAAACATTTCAATATGAGTACACCATTGGAGAAACAGGATAAGCTCGATGAAATGGATGAATTTAGTTGTGCGAATAATATACCTTTCTGTAAATAGCAATAAAATCAGAAAAAAGTAAAAAATTACCTAAGGATAATTAGTGTATTGCATAGGTTAATTGATGCTATATGTTTTCATCACACCTTGTATACGTCTGAGATATACAAAGACGGAATTCCAGTAAAGAAGCATTTTGTCTATGCACACCAACGGCACAACGAGTCCTTGCAAACCACAGACACTGGCCGTTGTGAAAGCTACCAAAACGTTGAGCTTGTTGTAGTCTTTTTTCAAATGAAATATATAAACCTGACAGTCTACGCTGTGCGTTAGGTGATGGAATAAATATTTGGACTTTGGAGTCCCATGCAAAAGGCACGATTCCAAATATAGAATATACATAACTTTAAAAGTGCATTGACTCCATCGTACATTCTTTGGGTCAGCATTTTCTGAGGAATTCGGTGTATTTTTCAAATTTTACGAAGTGATTAGAAATAATGCTCAAGAGGTGCACACATTTACTGTTGCATACAGCTGAAAGTCCAAAATTAAACTACAACTTAAAATTAAAATTGACAATAAGGTCGTTTGCTACCAAGAGTTATTCATGTCATTTAAATATGTTGAGCATCTGCTAAGGAATAATAATATGCCATTTTAAGGATTAATCATTACCGTCAAACCACTCTTTAGTCAAGGTGGTGTATCATTATTTTTTACCAAATGGGTTATGGACAATATGAAAATAATATGCAACTAATATGCAACTTTTTCTGGTAAAACATGAAATTTACAGGTAGTTTTGAAATGAAAGGGCTGGAGAGCATATCCGTATTATTTCGTTTTATGTTGTTGTTTTTTTTTAAACAGTTACGGAAACAACACTATACTTTTTACAACGTACTCTTTGAATTAGATGAGTTATATGTATGGTAAACAGTGTTTTATGAGTTACACAAAAGATAATTTTGGGTTATTTTGTGGCAATGAATTAAGTAAGTTTACTGTTGAACCGTGTAAGTAAATATCTACAAAGGTTGATTTATCATAGAGTTTTGCGAACAGAACAGCTAAAACTATACATTGCCATAAAATGTAAAATACTTTGTGCATTGCACACCATTTATTTTCTAAATCCATGGAGTTATGTAACTTTTAGTCTGTGCTTTGTATTTACATATGTACAACTCAGTCTTTGGATGACTAAAAATAAAATAACTAGTAAGGTGTAAACCTTGAATACATAACTACTGGAAGTGTGATGTATGCCGAATTGGCAACCGAAATGCACATTTGACCAATTTCAATATGACTTATATACTCAAATTGAACCTCTCGTTGGATTTGCACAATAAAAAATTTTCAGGTCGGAGACCCCTCCCCCTTCCAGACGCCACCCTGGCGACAGGGGAGTGATTTGACCCATAGTGCTTTGACAAAAAATGACTGTCTTGAACTCCTCTATCGATTTGTACAATAACATTTTTTGGCGATATGTTGACCCCACAGCCCCTGACACGCCGACCTCCCTACTTCCGGTCATTGACGAGGTACATGGCTGAAAATCAATAGGGAACGTGTCCTTGGGCAAAGGTCCCTCTATGCCAAATTTGAGCCAAATCGGTCAACGTGGAGGGAAGTTAGAGTGTTGACGGACAGACAGACAGACAAACAGATCAATCGCTATAACTACCTTTCAAGCATTTCATGCTTCCGGTAGTTAAAAATTGCTTAAAGTTTCCTTGGGTTCAAGTGGTTCATTATGTTTTTGTCATTGAAACAGTACTCTGGTCTTAGTGAACTGTCATTCCGTTTTTCATGACCACAAGAAAGTTACACTCAACGCTGAGATTATGTTCATTATACCATCTACGTAATTGGGAGTCCCAATTTGGGACCAGGAGAGTAAACGGCGCCAGTTCAAGAGCTCTGATGGAAGCCTTCCACAATTGATTTGATTTATTGGCCGAATTAGGACAGCCAGTGGAAATATATGCCACTGACAACCAGGGTGAGCATTCATGAATGCCCATCTGCCATCTACCTTATTTATAACTCTTAATTCGTTAAAAAAATTTCAGACGTTCCTGCACAGGTGACTGCACATAGCAAGTATAATACAAAGAAATATGTATGTTGATCATTAACGAAGGCGTTATTTCTCACTTTGACGCTATTGATGAAAAATGTAGGGGGTACATTGAAACAGCGAATTTGATTACCTACAAGTTACTTGATGTGTCATCACTCATCGTCATTGTATGGAAAATAGACTAGGAAATCCCATTCAAAAATAATAAAAACTTGATCCGGAAGAACGGGTTATTTACTCTCTGTAATTTCTACGGTATATGTTTACCTGCATATTAGGTGTAGCGCCGTTCCTAACATTGACAAATTCAGTAACTTACACGGTCTAGCGCAGAGTAAACAATTTTTTTCTTGGACCAAAAAAATTCCACAGTGGCATACTCTAGAAGAATATCACCTCACTGCTCATCGTACTTAACCATTATGCAAAGTTTTTACCTAGTAATGATGCATAGTAGAAAAATAATATGTATCTATGTAGGTAGGTAATTGTTTGAAAAGTACAACAATTACAGCAATCTCAATCACTGTTGTAACCGGAAGAACATACATACATATATGTAGGTCTAGTGGATTCAAAATGACATACCTAACCATGGTGAATGTTTATGTTGTACGAATATAAATGCTTATATGACTACTGCTAAAACAATAATAATTATCGTATTGTGGCCTGCATGAGACGAGAATTCGGCTCGAATATTGTTTGTGATGCTGTCTGTTGATGAGTGTTTTAAACATAAGTTATGAATGATAAACGAAAAAATTAATAGTTTGATTCAAAACCAAATTAATGTCAAATTTATTCGTATAATTTTAATACAAGCAACCGTTCTACACAGACTGAAGCAGATATTCTCATTCTGCACACCATTATTAATTTGTAAAGCTGGAACATTTCAGTGTATTAGACATCACATCAGTTCAAGTGATTCACGCATAAATAGCAAACACAGTTCCAGACAAGGTTAAGACTATTCACCAACGAAAGTAGTTCAAACTGTATTTACGTAGTAAAGATCCACTCTCCTTAATATGTACTCGTCCTTGTCGATCAATTACTTTTGCAAAATGCATGCAACGGTTCTCAGTCAGACTTTTGTTTCATGAAAGCAGAAACTTTAAACTCCAACATGGTGAATCTGCAGGAAGAGCGGAACGCCGAGTAATTGTACAATAATATCATTTATGTTAGGCAATAATATACTCGCAAAATTATAATTACGCTATACTACAGCCCTCGTTGCATTGAAAGAATAATTAATGTGCAAAGTTAAATCAAACTTGATAATGGGGGCAATGCAAAAAAAAAACTTTAAAATGATATGCACACATAGACGATGTCCTTACAATGTAAGGCTTACATAATATATATCTTCTTATAAAGTCATGCTATTATGCTGGTTATGGTTTTAGTCCAATCAGCGGATTAGTGATTGAAGTAAAAGCAAAATGTATTTTGTTTGGCTCGGAGGAGTAATTTTAAACCTATTTATAATTTAAGAATATTAGGTACATACAATGACTTCAATGTAGACACGCTTCCCTCCAAATAAATCAAAATAAAACATTTCAAGTATTAGTCTGAGATTTGAATTTGTACGGATGGATGGAGGTTGGGTATAGATCACTTTAGAATCAATAGTATTATCGATACTGAAACAGTCGTTTAAACAATTTAAAGAAATGTGCAATCTTATACTATCAATTTGCGAAATACATTATTATAGAGTCTTATTATTATAGAGAGTTAGCTTTCAATTCTCTAAAATGTACTTGAAATCAGTGCTTTCACTGCTGATGATGGCTATAATCTCAAAGTGTGTGGAATGCTCGGCAACTTCATCATTGCATGGAAGCCATAACACAACACTTGCAATTAAAGAAAAGCGTGCACAACAGCAAGGTAATTCATTAGGTGCCCCAGCATCAAGTGGTAACCTTGGACTTGGCCCATCAACAGCTCCTCTCCCCAAAACCCCCAAATCTAAAAAGCTGTCAAAACAATTCCGGACGAAACAGAAACTTTTAACTCAGGCCCTCAAAAACGATTTAATTTCCAAAACTATAAATCGGTTTGAGGGCAAGCATTTATATGAGAATGGAAAGGCTAAGGATATAAGTGGCAATCCACTGGACAGTTTCCAACAACTGACCAGCGATCCCACTCATGCAAAGCAGTACCTCCTTGACCTCAACAGAAAGGTATACAAAGGAGGGATTTTACCGGACACGACCAAGGATGGTCAGGTTAATGAATGGCTAAGAAACATAGACAAAGTCAACGTGAGCATCATAGACGCTAACATTAGCGTTTTGGAAACGGACATAAAAAGCAAATTTGACGCCTGGAAGTCAACTCAACCATTAACCCCAAGTGGACAGTTACCCCCGAAGACAATATTTCCCTATTTTATGACAGACAATGCTTACCCAGTGACACGCATGACCTTTTCTGTGGATAGTTCTGGAAATAACGTGAAAGTAAATGCGGAACAGATGCTAACGAAAGTAGAATTGGGCACGGATGAATACGGAAAGCCGAATCATTTTGAAGGGCTGGATCCAGCGGGACCACTGTCTACGGCAAAGTCGACTGCAAATATTGCCAGTTTCACAAAGCTAGAGTTGGAAGCGAACGCACAAATAAATGAAAAGTTGTGGAAGGCTTTGGGTGTTCCATCAAATGCCGAAAATGTGCTGCTTAACGAGAATAGTGAACTGTATCGAGGCCTGAAGGCCAGTGCAGATAATGACTTTAAGACAAAGACGAGTAGTGGTGTGAGTGCAAGTAGTACATGGAGTGGTGGCATTCCACCTGGCACGTGTACTACTTCCGGGAGGAGAAAGAGAGCTACAGGGCTTGGAAGTGGTAAATGTGCGATTATTTTGAAACCGGATGGTAAGGTGAAATCAGTGTTGCCAAAAGAATTTCTTGAGGAATATAAGAAAGCGGATGAGAAAGGAAAGCAGCAAATGACTGAGCTAGTTGAGAATAACAAAGAAAAGGTGGTGATCAAGGGCATTGAAGGGTTCGATGATGCCAAAAAGTTGCAGAATTTGGTTGATTTGGAGGAAATAAAGTATCATGTGGGAGCAGTGGAAACTGTGAGTAAAGTTGAAAGGACTCGGGTGCTAAATGACGGAGATGTGGAGCCGTTAAAAGTTTTGGAGGCATGGGGAGAAACGTTGGATAGTATAAAAGGAAATGTGAAGCTCGGTTCTTCAAAAATCGTGCATGGAATTCATAAGGTAATCTCATCCAAAGGAGGTGTTCAATTAACCCAGGGAACTAACTCGATGGCCAATCCACTCGGAAAGTTTTTCCTATCAAAAACTGTTATAAACGGGATAGTTCAACGTGACGCCACGTCAATGGTCATTGTTGGCACTCGAATGGGTATTGAATTTGGCACTGACAAAGCCATACAAGCAGGCAGCGTGTACTTTTCCACAGGAAGCAAAATAGGGAAAGTGACAAACTTTTTGGGAAATCAAGCTGGACCCATTGGAGCTGTTTTAGATATAGAGCTGAGTGTGTTGTCAAACACAAAAGCAGTTCAAAGGTTGAACAAATCCACTAACAAATATGAAAAATATGATGCTATAGCAGACATTGTTGCAGAATCTATCGATATTGCTGTAACTGCAGCTGTAACCGTATTATCCGTAACCTTTCCTCCAGCCGCCCCTCTTTTCATTGCTGTTGGGATTGTAGCTAATCTTCTCACTCAATTAACCGTCTCTGCCTTCAAAGCAGCGAATGAGATGGATCGCATCAATTACAAAGTGCCGTTGTTGGACTTTGAAAAAGCTCATGTATTCGACAGTCGAACCTTTGACTGGTTTGGAACGAGAGAGCCAGATTATATTGTCAACTTGTTGCAGGAAAAATTGGCCAATGACTTGGCAGTTGAGAATAGTCTCAAGTTTCTAGAGTAAGTTTGTTTCATAGCATCATTTCCATGATATATTTTTATTTATACAATACATAAATACAGCATTTAATTCTATTTCTATAGGGACCATCAAGATTTCCGTGGAATAGTGCTCCCGTCGCGTACTCTTAAATATGACGGAGGTTGCGATATTTCCAAATTCACGGAGGGACACGAGCAAGCCTGGCCATGCAAGCTGTTATTTGGTTTGGGCTGTACGATGTACATAAATGCAGAACAAATTGGCTTTGGATGTGATTGGGGTCGACCCTGTGGACCACTGGGAGAAATTTGTGAGAATACGAAGGAGCCAATTGGTGATGGGAATTACACGGGAACGGAGTGCGTATGTTCAAGAAGTGCTACAACAACGTATGACCTTCCGAGGCCGAATTCCATGGTGAACTTTCGGGAAAATCGCACAATATTTTGGGAGCGCTCAGTGCCCACAGAGGTGGAGAACGGTGTGTTCCAATGTAAACCGGGTAGCTTGAGATATATTGACTACAAGGTCTCGCAACCAGAGTCGAGGTGGGGTTATTTTTGTGAAAACGCTATTGCACTCATGCAACCAAGTAACACGACGAGGGAAGGGCAGATCATGCTATTTGACTTGGGCGACGGGGATGACAAAGTATTTCTGGAGGACGAGGATAGTGGCATTCCAAATATTTTCAGAATGGGGAATGAGGGGGTCAAGAAGTTTCAAGGAGGCGGAGGAAGAGACGAGTTTTCGTTTGATTCCAACTGTTCCAAATCTCTGCGTGGATGGTTTGACGGGGGAAGAGGAGTTGACGGGATATTTCTCGGGGAAAACTGCACAAAGGGACAAGAAATCCAGGTAGACTTTTGGAGAGGAAGACTGAGTAGTAATGGGAATAATTTGACAATGGATTTTGAGGGAATCGAGGTGCTGCGTGGGAGGGTAGGTCAAAAGGAGGTTATTCAAGTGGCCTGTACAACAAGACAAGTGTTAGCGGGAGGTGGAACGCTGATAGAACCCGATGAAGTGATCATTTCCGGCGACAACAATGGTCAGTGCGAGCACAATGTTACAGTGATTGCAGCAGCGCATACAAAAGTTGGCTCGTCCGCCAAGAAGGGGAATATATCAATTCTTATCGGTAGCCCGTGGACTGGAATGAGCGTGAATGTGCAAGTGCATCCTAGACAATTTCTTAGGCTACATCTTATCTTTTTGAACACTTCATCAAGTCAAGTATCGGGTTGGTCGTTAGAAAAGCGAGGTCCTACATTGGAACTGATACTATGGTCATTAGACGATCACATCCAGTTTAAATTCAGGATGATGAAAGAAGGAGAAAACGATATCTCGATTTCTTTCACAGAGGCTCATGGGAGTTCTAATTCAGCTTTGCTCTTATCAAATGAGGATGACGAGGGCACGGCAACCTTTCACCACTTTCTCGCAAAAAGTGATGGGCATCGAAATAGGACAGGATGTAAAAGCTTGAAAAACATTTTTGAAATCAGTGGGGATTTGTGGAATGTAATGGGAGGAGACAAATCAGACGAGTTTGTTTTAAACACCACTCAAGTGGGAATGTTGGATGGGGGTAGGGGTGTAGACGTTGTCAAGTTCCACCCGGATTTCAAGGAGTCGGTATTGTTAGACTTGAGGTCGGAACAAATTCGCAGTGTGGAGAATGTTTCCGGGTTGGCTGGTGTACCACTCACTGTGAGAACGGCCTGTGACACGATGCTCGTCGCAACGCAAGGGGGATCCCTTACAGAACCGGATTTGGTAATAATTCCAGAAGGATACTGTGAAAAAAGAAGGACGCAGGTCATGGTTTACGGGCATACTCGAATAATGATGGAGGGTGGAAGTAAGCAGATGGACGAAACGAAAGATGACATTATACTGGTGGTAGCAGACGGAAATTCCGAGAGGGATTTGCAATTTGAGTTGGAGACGACATCGACGTTTGTAGCAAATGTACAAGTTGCTATTGCCGTCAGTCACAGGAACTGGACTGTAGTGGAGGAGAGACGAAATGTTTCAAACGAGTTCATTTGGGTTCACTTGGAGGGAGTAAGTGAAAATGGAAAGGAGGAGTGGATAAAGTTTAATCTGAAAGACGATACAAATGCGTCAGGACCCTTTTTGGAGTTCCCTCACTTGCAAGTGTCTGTTGGGGATTCAGTTGGCGACGTGGCTGGAATTTTGCTATTCCAGCGAGTTTCAGGCGCTCCAAAAATGTTGTTCCAGCAGCAGGAAAGCTCTACAGATAATCATAGTTCAGTTGTCTCGAATAGCTTGAAAGGCTTTATTGGGCTGGAAAATATATTTCGATTGAGTGCGTCTGATACGGATTGGGAAGCCATTGGGGGCAACATGAATGACGTATTTGTAATCTTCACGACAGAAAAGCATGGTGGTCGGTACGTTATTCATGGAGGTGGTGGAGAGGAGAACAGTCTTATTGTGGAGAATGGTGAAAAGGATTTCAAGGGCACATTTCTTGTGAATTTAGTGAAATCCGAGATAGGTTTTCTTAATGCTCCCTCAGAAAAACGAGGAAGTATAGTAGATATCCAGCATATAATTGGAAGAGAAGATGCACCGGATTTAATTTATCCCACTTGTTCTACAAAATCAGTGAATGGAAGGGATGGACAAGGAGATGGACACAAGATGGATATCATTACAATAGGATATCATACTTGTCACTTTAAACTGCTCACCTCAGTTGGAAAATTCACACAAGTGAAAAACACAGCCCCAAAGGGAGAATTCACGTATCATGTTGAGGATTTAATGACAAGTTCGCTGGAACTCCAACCAACGATCGATAATGCACATTTAATCAAGTTCGCGTTCCACGCTTGGCAGTTTTTAAGCGCTGTGGCTTTCAATGAAACCACCCGCGCAATGGGATGGAAACTCTCTGATGGGCAGCAGGAAAAGGTTCAGGTTTTCAAGTTATCGAGGTCACCCCACAGCATTGAATTCAATAACCCAGTATTCCAGTTCCAACCTCATGGGAGCTTTGTATCTTCAAAAATACGTGTAACTGCCGAGGGCCTAACCATGGCAACTTTCACCGTGTATGGAACAAGCAGTCCGGAAAACGTCTACGGGCTCGGTGTGGATGTGAACAGGTTCCTTGTAAACATCACCGACAAAGACGTCTCACAAAACCCCAGGGGAGAAATTCACGGATGTTCGGATGGTAATCGGTGTAGTGCTAATCAGTTTTGGATATTCAGTTTAGCCTCTCCTTTGGAGCTGCTGGATGGTGGAGACTGCGAGGAGGATGCTTGCACCAATTTTCTCCACTTTCCCCAAAATGTCTCAGACGGAGGCCAGTTACATGTGGACATGGACACAACGCAGGGCAAAGTAACGGACAGTGAAGGCAAGGTATTAATTGCGCGGTTGAGAAATATGCACGAATTACATGGAACAAGTGAAATTTCCGCATATGTGACATGTGACACAACAAAGGTCACCAATGTTGGCCAGGTGGTTATTACGGCTGATTATTGTTCACGAGATCTTGTGATTGGATTGGAAGAGTACACTTCCGTATGGTTTCAACAGGAAGACATAAGCGCTAAAGATAGCCTCCACGAACAAGACGGCCCAGATGCAGAGCCATTATTTCCCGATAGTGTTCACTATCATTTTACAAGGCCAAGGTCATTCGACCCTGAGGGAGATTTCAATGCCATATTGAGTCGCATTCATAATTATTATCTCCCTTTTGACCTGAACTCTCTCAGTGGTCTGCGTTTTGAGGCTGAAAATGAACATTTGTTTTATATAGTAAATGGGATCGAATACTTTTTGCAAATGTTATCGTCTCCAGGATACGATGAACAGTTTTATAGCCAACCCAACATAGTCACTCATGATGGGTATAAGTTGCAGGTAGCTCGTGATCATTCCCTTTGGGCAACACTGGGAAACAGCTCTAAAGAAATTGGTTCGGATTCTGTTCCAGAGTTGGAAAGGCTAGCAAATTCACTCTCGGTTACCATAGTAATTCAGACATCCTCTGAATTTTTCTTTATTGGCCACTCGACCAATAACGATCAAGATCGAAATGTACTCCAGAATATGGCAAATGTAACGAGCCATCTTTGCGGTGGCGGTGCAAACGATACAATTTATGAAATTGTCCACTTAGATAACGACGTGTTTATTTACACTGGATACAGTAAAGGTTCCCAGGATGACGATGAGGATACAGTTGAAAGTGAAAGCAAGCAAAAGCAAACCATTGACTTTACAGATGTTATTGTTCCCATAAGAACTCAGTCAGGAACAAAATATGTTCCAAAAACTAGTGTAGACGAAGACAATCTCATAATATCTATGACCGGGTATGAAGACACAAACCCAGGTAGAGTGATAATTGTAGGCGGGGTATATCCCTGGGTGGCACGAAGGCTACAGTTACTGCTAAATTATGCTATAATGGATTTGGTGTCTGTGAGGGAAGAAAAAGGAGTGTTACGTCACAGAGGAAGGCGCTCAGGTTATCAGTGGACCATTCGCCCTCGTCCTGTTGTCATTCCTGCAGACATTACCGTGTTCAGTGTGTCGCCAGAAGATTTGGAAGATGGCCACGATATTCAGTTGCAATCCACCAATGATTCCAGCATCACTAGTAAGGACTTTAACGTTCTTCGGAAAGGAGCAGATTTGTGCATGACAAACATTATGAGCAGTCATGATGGAGGGATTACGACTGTGATAATTAATGACTTTTTTCGAGAAGCACAGACCGAGAGCATGGAAAAAGAGCCAATTCCAGCAGCAATAGTGACTAGCGTTACAGTTCATCTGCCAGGATTGAAATTAATGCTGAATGAGAGCAAAGTGATTAACCTGACGATGAATGGTTACATCGCTCCAAACGTGACCATTGAACATGCATCTGCTACTGTGGCAAAATGGAAAGAGGCTTTGTTTCAATTGGAAGAAGCTCTGTTGGAGAGCATGCCTGAAATCGAACGGGTATATTACGATGAAGATGTAGGGAAGTTTTGCTCAGCAGCAACGGCTAATTTCTTTGCCATCATGTTTTGTGATATATGGAATGGCAGCGGGCTGAATGGGCCCCAATTATTGGTAGGGGGAGCTTGTCTTATCATTTTGTTTAGTGTATGTGGCCTAATTTGGTGGAAAATGAGGAAAAAATCTAGCAAGTATGATAACACCAAGAAGCGGACGACGAGAAAGTCGTATCACAGTTCTGAGTGTTCAGCAGAAAATGAGAAAAAAGAGGGAGTGGAACTGACTGATTTTCCGAAAATGGGAGATCCAGATGTAAAAACAGATAATTCCATTTTAACAGAATGATATAGTTTTTTTGGTACAATAATTAGAATTTTAAAGATGGAATAAAATAAAAGTACTGTATATAATTTTAATATCCTCAATAGTTTCGCATACAAACATTTTGTTTTACGCACTTAAAACACGATTTATGATTATCTAACGTTGTATCACGTTTTTAGCACAAATAAACAATCTTACTAAGATATTTCATCGTTCTCAACTAGGTATGTATATTCTCACTTTGCCCCATAATCAACGTTTCGAGATTTCTATCTTATGTTCCGACAACGACAAACTCAGGACCTGAAGGGCTGGACAACTCAATACTATTTCTCAGTTCTGCGATAAACTTGTAGACAATATAAAGAAAACTTCCCCTGATGACAAGTTTAATTGCGAGAATGATGAAAGATTCAGAAAATCCGGTAACTATAGCTGATAGAACTGTGAGAATAATGGTGACGTACCGCCATATTCGAGCCCTTTCCAACGCCAGTTTCGGATCTGCTCCCTGTAAATCGAAAGTATTTGGTGTTACATGAATTAGATTCATATTCTTTTAAAATTCTATAACCCATCTCTGTAGATTTAGAACTAGTTTTAAAAACTTTTACATGTTTACATATAGTCCCAATTAAATTTCAACAATTTCTTACTGGTTTGGTAGCCTTTAATAACATAAGCGACGCCCACATGTCAATGCAAGTAATGGCCACAAAGAAGGTAACACTCAACCACATTACCCGAAGTATAGCTGCGTGTCATAAAAATTGAGATTAAAATGAAGTGATTTGTTGCACACATATCTGTTCATTTTCATTAATCATTTTCTTCCGGCTCTGTTATTATTGCTTACTACTCTTACATTTGGATTTGTTCTTCGTGTGATTGTTGTCATCTTCGTCTGATTGGGTGACAATGGTGGCATAGAGACTGGTTAGCAAAAAGAAAATGGCGAGTAGGGACCCCAAAGTGGACAAAACCTGGGAATGCCAGTGAATGCCAGTTTTATTTATGGTATAATTATAGTGTAACTTTTATTTGTTTTCAACATCAAACCAACTTTCACTGATTAAAAACATCAACAATTTGTTTCCCAACATGAATGGTTATCGTATTTACAACGATTTCGTCAAACAACAAGAATAAATCATCTCCTTAGCAAAACAAAATTACAATTTCCATGTAGGCCACCACTCGTGATCTTTGTCGCCACACTGAGGGATCCAATGTTCCCGTCAGCTTTGCTAACATGAACCTCAAAGATGACATATTGCACATTTCCGAAGTACTGAAATTAAATCGAAATGTAATTAGTACACAAACTGATATTAAATGAAAAGTCTAGGTATTATAATTCAATGTATTATTAAAATAGTTGAAAGTACTTGGTTGAATGATGATGGTATGTGTATCGTAAAGATGACCAAGGACAATGACTGCCTTTTCGTTTTCTCATCTTCCAAACATGTGTATTTACACAGTCGTGAATACACATTTGAAATGAGAAAAATTGCTTATCTAAACTTGAAAGTGAACTGAAGAATACATGTGATGTCATTTGGCATTCTTCTTTTTTATGTCACAAGTTACAGTTATGAAAATAATGTATGATACAACAGCTTTGTTCAGTGTATGTGTATGCATCTGGAATCTGCTGAATGATAGCAATGAGAAAGAAAAAACATTTTATAATGCCATCAATTAAATGCATAATAAGTTTTAGTAACTGGATGCGTCCCCACAATGTATACTGCTTAGCTACTGCAATGTGTGTCACTGTAAATGTGTTCTTGACAGACATGTAGTACTTTTAGGTTGGTAAAGCGAGAATTATAAAAAATGTTCAACTCCTCAGTTTAGTTTGGACGATATGAAGATGATAATAATGATGACTATGGTAGTTTCATCTTGGCACGAATAATCGATTAAAAATGTGCTGTAAATGGAATGTTAGAGGAAATATGGTTAACGAATGAAGAGAGGAGAAATATGTAGAAACGCATGTATTCGACATAATGTAAGAAAATGAGAGTTTTGATTTTATTATTTGAACACCGGTTATCGTTCCGGATGGATGTTTCAAATTAAAATAATTTAGTTATGGCTTGAGATTCTACACTGACAACTGAAATTAATTGAACGTAAAAGAAATATATACGTTCGTTGGAATATAATAAATTTTAAAAGATTGAAAGTTAAAACCGGTGGTTGATCTTTTAGAGATAATTATTAGCGTGTTTTGGTTGAGGATCAAATAGTGACGTTGCCTAATTTTATGCACCACCTCCAGGTGCCCCAGCAACTCCTGGACTTCCACCAGATCCACCTCCTGTACCGCCAGCGCCTCCTGGGCTTCCACCAGAGCCTCCACCAGATGCGGTTCCAGGTCCTCCAGCACCTCCTGTACCACCAGATCCACCTCCTGTACCGCCAGGTCCTCCAGCACCTCCTGGGGTTCCACCAGTTCCACCTCCTGTACCGCCAGGTCCTCCAGCACCTCCTGGGGTTCCACCAGATCCACCTCCTGTACCGCCTGAGCCTCCACCAGATGAGGTTCCAGGTCTTCCACCACCCCCTCCGCCGCCGCCGCCTCCTCCACCACCACCACCACCTCCACCCCCTCCTCCGCCTCCCCCTCCACCACCTCCTCCCCCACCTCTAGCTTCTAACCCGTCCTCTCCCTCCTCGTATGATACTGCGGCTGTGAATGCAACAAGAAGCTGATTATAACAACGTAGTCTCATTTCTCATAATTCTTATGGAGAAAGATAATTAATTTTTACAACTTACCAGTCATCGCCAAGCTATAAACAACAACTATCTGTAAAGTCAAAACAGAAACGAAACGGTTTTAATTTTACGATTTTACTAAAAAGTTCAACTAACTTGCGCACTGTAGACGGTAAATGTTCAGACTGAAAAGCTAAAAGTTTAATCTTTTTTAAAATGGGAATCATAATAAGAGGTTACCGTCAGGATCAACCCAAACCCGAAGAGTGTCTTCATGATGACGACCAATTAAGTACGGAACCGTGGTTGGCAAAAGCTTGTAATTAGTTTTTAACGACCTGTGAATTCCTCCTCTGCTCGACCATCAATGATTCCAGTCAATACCATTTCTCCGTATTTATACCGATTATTCTTCTGGTGTTATTTTTACGAAGTCAGTCGTTGTTAAAGTATGTATATTTACAAAAAAACTAACTTTCTGTAGATTCCACTTATTATATCAAGACTCAATGGAAAGGTGATAAAACTTAAAGAAAAAATGTAACTACGTAGTTGAAAGTTTATACACTAATATGGATACTACACTATAAAAAATTACATAGTGTAGTTCGTGTCGTTTACTCATTTATTCTTTTTATCATAATCAAATAACCTCAATATTTCCTTTTTCATTTCATCATCATCATCACTGCGGTCACCGAAGATATTTTTCGTCTTATCATCAGTCATATTAACTGTGTAAATAAATAGGTTAATGAACGCCACACTTTGTTCGGCCTTAATTGTTCCGAAAGAAAAATCTTCCTTGAAACGATCTACGTCCATTAAATTCATGTGTTTGCGAAATGATGTTATTGACCAGGATTTGTGTTAAATGTCTATTTTCACTCATTCAATGAAATTCATTCCAGTCCATTTATATATTGCATGCAAAATAAGCACAATTTAATATTTTAACCGTTTTGAAATCAATATAGTTATTATCCTTTTATTCAGAAAGGATAACTTTGATTTTAAATTATCCCAAAGATCATTTAAATTGCAGTTAGTATATGCAAAGGTGAAACTTTCAAACCAGGAAACATTGAATATAGATGAATGAAAAAAAGGAGATTTCTTCCGTTTACATGACTTAATTCAAGAATTAGCTAACAATTAATTTCATGAATATCCGACTCTTAATTTACAAAATTGATGTGCGTGAATGTGACATGAATTCGAGTGGAAGAAACTACGGGGCGAAAGGAGACCCGTTTCTCACTGCAAAATAAAACCTACCTCGATTCAACATCTCCCTGTTATTGCTTACTACAAAAGTTGACATTGCTGGATTATCTTTGGAAATATTGCCTTGCTGTGTATTATGCATATATTTTCGAGGGAAATGAATGTAAATGATATGCCATGGAAACTTTTTTTTGCATAATTCCATGTACATCAAAAACACCGCTTCGAGCCACTTGATTGTTAAGTATGAATTGTATATTAATGAAGTGAAAGCACGAAGGAAAATGAACGCTTTGCCTGCTTTCTTTTTGGCGTAGTTCGGAAAAACACGTTGTTCCGTCGAATGAGCAAAATCGTTGCCAAGAGCGCCTAAAATTCGAAGCAATGACATGCATTTTTTTGTGCGTCGCGGCAAACGTCAACCGGGCGAGTGCATTGAATGATGGAAGGATGACTAACGCGTAAAAAACAAAGTTTTTGAGAAAAAAGGAGTGTTCGAGGGAATTTCTTCCGGTGCAATTTGTTTAATTGTGGTACTACTCTTCTGACATCATTACGCGTCACCTACGTACTACGTACATATATTTTCGTTCTTTTTACAATATTTAAAAATTTTGCATGATAAAGCTGAACACTGATGACGGATTCGATTTCAAAATTTAATTTCCTCTAAAGTTTATATCGGATATGTCGGATCATAGAAGGAAAGGAGAACTGCATGGTAAAGTGAACGAAAATACACATGTACTTGTATGGAATATTGTGAGATGAAGATGAGTCATTGCATTGCCTACGACAATGATATATGAAGTTCATAAATATGAACAACAACGAACATAACCAAAAGGATAACCAGTATTGTAGATATACCTACCTAGATAGCATGCAGGAGAGATGAAATCATGAAATCTCGTTCATGATGATTCATAAAGTTTCACAAACTCTCATGAACATGCTGTTGGAAAGATCACGGCAGACAGAGCACAACGTATCAATGATACGGTATCATGTTGATGCAAGGACAACATTGATGCGACTTGTAACGTAGGTACAACGTATTGTACAAGAGTTCCCTACTTACAACCCATTTTTTGGTTCTAAATACATTTGTATGCATTTTGTGGGAAAAAATATAGACGCTGTTTCATTGTGCCGTTTCATCTTCTATTATTGGATTGAATTAGCTGAGAAGAAAAATTTGATTTCATTTCATACTTAAAACTTAGAATCTGACAATTAGACAAAGACGAAACTGCTTATACTATGCGGTTTAGCTTTAATATACAAGTGGAGAAAATTATTTAATTATTTAGGCCCCCGTTAATTAGGAAAGTAATTATGAGAATTTTTGGCAGGATCAAGCAATATTAAAAAATGGTTCTTCAATGGTTCCAGTAATTTGATTGTCAACGATAATGAATCTTGTCCAGGATTGTCTGGTGGCTGCGATGCGACCATAAAACTTCTCTTCCTTATCGCTATCTTGATAGGATTTGACAACATTTTGCTTGCTGTGGTGGTGGATATGATAGTAACTATTAGTAACCACTGGATACACCATGTAGGTACTAAAACTGTTACGTTCTCATTGAATCTTGTGTTATACTATACCTAAAAGGCTTGTGAATATTTAAAGCTATGTTTGCTGGCTAGTGGGATTTGTACGTCCACCTTCATCAAGCACATTTTGTATTTCCTCCGTCCTCCGCAGATTCATTGCTTCACAATTTACAACCAGCAAAATTATAAGAATCTTATGATAAGATGTATTTGTGTAGTGCGTTTTATATGATGCGTACAAATAAAGCACGGTGCTAACATTATATATCGTGACGGTAGTTAAATGCAGTGGTTAAAGTTGAAATCTTTTCATGACATGAATGAAGATTGATCATTATGAGGTTTCCCAATAATACGTACAAGTCCAAAAAATAGGCATATTGTTGTGGCGTAGAGAACCGTCCTATCATTTGAAGTTAAGACGGATATGAGATGACGATATATTTAGTAGTAGTTAGTACAGGTATGAGATCAATCTCTGGCTGTAAAGTGGCTAAAAGTATTAACATAATATCGCATCGCAGCATAAAAATGAATGTGATTATGCATACGTAGTTGTTATGCTGCTATATGAAGTAGACCTCCTACTCGCCAAAGATATCTCATTTTACTTTGTTTATTTAAATGTTGTGTCGACGGCACGCTAAGAGAAAAGGAAAATGCTAGGTATATAAGGTGCTTCGACTCGGCACTCTCGGTAGTCGTCATTGTTGTTCTTTTCGATTTACTGATCTGTAATTTCCAGCTGGACGAAGAGAGCAAGTCTGCCATTTATACTGGAATAGAAGTAGATTTGATTGGAAATATACGTTTTCATGTAAATTGTAAAGTTATACTTAAACAAGAGCTTTCACTGTATAATTTAATTAAACTAACTAATCGTTGTCATTGGTCACAATCATGAACTGAATATCGAAAACATTGTTGGCTTACCCACAACTTACTCCTACTCAACCAACGATAGATCTGGGTCCCAGGTTCTCATGTTATATTACGATTAGTAATGGTTCTGCTACTTGGTACCACTAACCAACCAAACTTCACACTTTAAATCTTTACTTGGTAATCGTAACAAATGAGCAAGTTGTGATCGTCAAATCATTGGGATATCTGAAATAAGCCTCGATGAAGTCGCATGGTAACGAACATTTTCATCACTTCCAGCTTACATACATACCTATATGCTAGTTATGTGCTCATTTATTTAAAGCATTTATTGTATTCTTTGCTCTCACGTAAGCATAACCTTGAAAGTGGAATGGACAGAGGATGCTTAGTAATTATATTCAGTTACGTCGTATTGTGATTGTGTCGTGATGGGCTGCTACTTAGTAAGTAATAAATAGGAAATCGAAATGTTAACTGTTATATTTTATTAGTATGATATTGTAAAATACTGAGCAAAAACAATGTTGAAAAATTTCAGATATTATGCTTAAATGCAGATTCAACACATTTACATAGAACGAGTTAAACAGAAATGAACAAAAACTTAAATAAATGCCAGCAATTGTGATTTTATCGCCGTTGAGGAGAGATGCTTACCTTCTTTCTGGGGTTGCTTGCGTAAAATGTCGTTATCAAAAGTCCGACTAACTGTATTTTGCAAACAGACCAAACTACATGTTCAATGTTGGGCAATTGCTTGCACACTTGTGTACACTACAGATTTTGCGGTGAATGTTCTCTCATCAACGCTATGCCAGTGTCCAGTGTCAGTTCACTTTCATGGAAAATCATACATAGAGTTTGGATTGAACTTGCTGCCTAATTGATTACGTCTACTATACCAGCAGAGGTACACGGTACGGTGATTATAAGCGGTGTGGTATACGGCGTAGTTTTACTTCTACATTACTTGCGAGAAATTCAACACTCACAATCAGTAGCATAAAATCATACTGCACCATTGCGCAGGCTTTCATAATCTTTCCGAGAACCCTTCATCCTGATGATGAGATATCCAATATCCACCTTTTTGTTAATCCTACCTACTATTCATTCCTTCATACTCTATACTCTATTCATTTATGAATGAGCCAGCCTCTAATATGTAATGCGTATTATGTTCATGTATTAAAAGTTTGCACAGGAGATGATAAAACTTTAGAGGAGAAGAAGGAGTAGGTGAGCTAGTTGGGTCGTCGTATTACTTTGTTACTAGTGCAGTGGTGTTCACCGCATCACACAACACCGCACCGTTTTGTGCAGGATAGCGTTTCATTTTTGTGAATCCTATTGAATAGCGTTGTTGTCAGGATTATTTACGTGAACAAAAAGGAACGAGATATAAATGGAGGAACCCAAAAAAGAGTCAGTCAACAGTAAACAAAATACCGAACCAAAGATTGCAAACCAAACCATCAGAGCCAGAGCATTTTAAAACATACACCTATCCACATAATATCATTTCTGTTGTATTTTTTCACATTAAATGTTGGTTTGCCATACCAGTGTACTAGTGCCCGTTACATATATATGTGCAACTTGAAATGGCATACACAACCGGTTTTCCAGCACTTTTGAAAAACTTTGACGCGAGTTCGTGTCAATTTTGCTCCACCCGCCTGCAGCCAGAACAAGGCGTCATGTTGCAAGAATGTCTGCATACATTTTGCCGAGAGTGCCTCCAGTTTGCCATTCAAATGCAGAAAGAGTCCATTGAAATCCCTTGTCCAGTTTGGTACTTGCTAAACTGTGGAGGCTTTCTGACTGATGCCGAGGTCAAGCAACTAGTCCACCCCGACATTTACCAGGAGTACATTGACAGGTCACTGGTTGTGGCAAAGAAACGAATGAAAAATGTGTTCTGCTGTAAAACAGAAGGATGTGCAGGCTGGTGTGAGTACGAAAATGGAAGGAAAACGTTTAATTGCCCGATTTGCAATCAAACCAACTGTATGCAATGCAACGCCATACACACTTATGGTGTTAACTGTGAACGATACAGAAAGACCATGGCGTCCTCGACCTATCAGCCACAATGGGGCAATGGAAGAAAAGATGTTCAGAGAAAAGTGGTAGAAAAGGAAAAGATAATAAGTGGTTGGGGTCAACTAGTCGAAATGGTCCAGTCATCCGGAAACTCTGGAATAATTGAACAAACTGATTTAATATTGAACAGGGCAGAGTTTGAATGCTCCATCTGCTTCACGGATATTCCTGCTGGACAAGGCGTGATTTTGCACGAGTGCCTCCACATGTTTTGCAGAGACTGTCTGATTCGACTTGTGGAGTGTAATGAGGAGGTCACCATCAAGTGTCCCTTTGTGGATGAAAATGAGAGCTGCTGGTGCTTTTTGCAGCCTCGGGAAATCAAGGCGCTTGTTCCAGAACACATTTACGAAAAACATCTCCAGCGATCAGTGAAATTGGGAGAGAGTAGCAGTGAAAACAGTTTCCATTGCAAGACGCCAGATTGTCCTGGATGGTGTATTTATGATCCGGGCGTGACGAGATTTTGGTGCCCCATGTGCGCAAGATGCAATTGCATTTCATGTCAGGCAATTCATGAGGGATTCTCTTGTGCAGATTTTAGAAACAGGGCTCAGCAGAATCAGAATGATAAGTTAAGTGAGGCGGCGGTGGAGGAGTTGATTAGGAGAGGGGAGTTTATGAGATGCCCAAGGTGCAGAATTCCTGTGCAAAAGGTAACCGGATGTGATTTGGTGAAATGCTCTGCTTGTAAGATGGACATATGCTGGGCGACTAGAGGACCAAGATGGGGACCCAGAGGACTGGGGGATATATCTGGAGGATGTCGTTGCTCTCCGAGAAGACGGTGTCATCCGTCTTGTTTAGGTTGCCATTAATTGTAAGTTTCATATTTATGCAGGAATGCTTTTTATATATGTAAACTCAGGCATTAAATTCCAATTAACCCCACAATAATTGATAATTGCAGAAAATTGTTTATGCCATTTTTAATAAAACCTGTATCTATTCTTTCCAGCTTGAAATTTGGTTGATGTTTTAATATTTCTTATGCATACATAATATGTACATATCATCACCAAGATTCCGAAAACCAACAGATTTCAAAAATACAAAATAATCTTCTAGCATCCGTACAAATATATCTACAGCAGCAGCATCCTGCATAACACCATTTACTTTGTTTCATACGAAAATTTAAAATTACATACATACAGTACGTACAAACTATTTCCAAAAAATACAGAGTAATTCATCATGCAGTAATGTTCATGGAATTGAAATATAATTTACAAAATTTCATTTGTATAATACGATGAGTAATATGACGATGTTTCCACGTTTGTATTTTGCGGAAGAATCTGATTTTGATGCTGATTAATCTCATCCTCAACTCCTGTATTATTTTGACTGCAACCTTCAGCAAAACTTTCACACTTTTTCAGATGCCGAGCCAAATTACTAGAGCTGGTATATGCCATTCCACAACCAGAACATTTATGCCGTTTCAATCCTGTGTGGGTATGTTCATGTAGTACAAGATTTCCTTTGTACTTGAAAGCCTTTCCACACTGAGCGCAGACAAAGGGTTTAAGTTGACCCTCTTCCGAATGTTGATTCTTTATGTGTTGCTTCAAAATAATCTTATTTTTAATGGTTTTGTTGCATATCTGACACTGCACAGGAACTACATCTGCCTCTTTGAACGCCGCAGCACAGTCGGAATAATTTTTATGATAGTTCCACCCAGCGTCCAAGTAGGTCTTTCCGCAGTATGGACAAATGTTCTGCTCCCTTTCCTCCCGGCTCTTGTGGATAATCTGGTGATTTCGAAGATCACAAGGGTGTCTGAACCATTTTCCACAGGTACTGCACTGTAAGTTTCGTTCCAGATCCTTTCGGTAGACCTGTGGCTTAAACCCGTTTGCCAAAGCTTCCGCTTTCTCCTCTTCGTTCATGTGTAACCAGCTATGCGTTTTGAGGGCACGATTGCAACTTAATGGTTTTCCACACACTTCGCATTTTATCTTACTGTCACGACACTGTGTAATGTGCTTTCTGTACTCCTGGTCAGTTTCTAACTTGGCGTCGCAAATGGGGCACATGTACGCCTCCAAGTGCTGTGAAAGGACGTGATCGTACATGGCAAGCTCCATTTTGTCAACCTCAGCGGAAACGTGAAACGAGCATTTGGAGCACTTTAATCCATTTTCCACCTCCGGATTTTCTTGTTTATCCAGAATGTGAATTGGTATTCCACTCAAGATTATGATTTTCTTCTCAACGTGATATTGCAGCTCTAGCATGTGCTTTTGGAATGGAGTCCTTTCCTGTTTTAGCTTTTTTGAGCGGTAGTAGAAGTTGTGGTGTTGCTTTGTGAGAACTCGTTTGGCAACATTTCGCTTGAATTCTGGCAAATTCCCCAACAGGAAGTCCATGTCCGAACCAACTCGTCCAAATGGTGTTATTCTATGAAAATGAAATAAAATATTTAATGAAACAAAATATTCAAACCATCACAAAACTAATACCAGGTAACACTACATAAGCATAAATGATCAATATGTATCCACTCGTACCGTTCACCAGGAATAGGCATCCTTTTCTTCTTCATTTTTGCTGATTGCACAGGTTGATAATCCTCATCTTCATCATCGTCATCACCATCTGGTCCAGAGGAATTTTCTTCTGCTGGAGCTCCCGTACGCTCAACACTTCCACTATTTGCAGTGGAAGTCGAAGTTCCAGAAACCATTGCCTCAGACAAATCACCAATATTTACCTTGAAATCGAACCCGTCCTCTGTGGCTGTATAATCATCGTAATCATAATCGAATGAGGAATCCACTTCATTCTCCATCTTGATATATTGCGTTCCCTCTTCGTCCTTGTCCCTTACACGGACATCTTCAAACTTTTCCACCATTTCCGAACGATACCGCTGGAGATCTCTGGAAACTGGAGAAAACAAATACACATTTATTGTTAGTAAATCAGTAGTCAATGAGTAAACCAAAAAGTTATGAGATAGCGATTAGGTATTTAATTACCATCGGAAATCTGACGCCTTAATCGCAGTACACGTTCCCTTCTAATTGTAAACCGGTTAACTGGATATTTTCCCCAAGTTGCTCTTACTTTTTTATTCTTCTTTTGCCCTTGGAACTTCAATATTGCGTCCAAGCAGGAGCTATCCGTGTTATCGATGGAGTCTTGAATTATTTCCATTGCCTCATAAAAACTGTTCATCTGACACTGGAGGGTTCGCAGTTCACTCAGCAGTTGCAGCTGCAGCTCCCGAACCCGAATTTCCATCTGAGTAGCCTGAGCTCTTGCGCCTGTCGCATTCCTCATGTTGGCAACACAATCCGAACAAATTGAAATGTTATCAGGCTTACAGGACTCCAAAATGGCAGTGATTTTAGCTTCAAATGTCATCGGAACATTCCCATTTCCTCCTTCCCCTCCTCCTCCAGAAATAACCGCACTATCCTCTATTTCCATAAGCTGATCTAAATTCTTTTTCTTCCGCTTTCTCCCTTTACGATGCCGGTGCACTTTTACATTTTCATTGTCATTACAGGACTGTGATTGATTTAGATCCACATCCTCCGTCCCCTCCTCATCTTTAGGACGCTCCCGTGATTGTTCTGCTTTCAAAACTTGTTCCCCAAACTGGGATACCGCTTCAATGATATCCAAATTCCTGTCATCTTGCTCCACTTGCCCGGATTTAGTACGAGACGGTTTGTATGATAAACAACAAATCATGCACAAACGATTTTCGGACGCCTCCATATTTTGCGTTATTTCCAACGCATAAAACTCGAAAAACTCCCCTTCAACTCAACTCAAAAGTACTTTTAACTCCGACCCTTTGACACTTTCCAAAACCTCGTCAGAATTTACTCAACTGCCAGTTTTAAAGTGCATTATAGCGAAAGTCAACAAAAGTTAACAAAAGAACGAATACTGTTCATAATGCTGACCACGTTCGAACAATATTGTATTCATGTAACTTAAACTTTACGTGGTTAATTTAATTAATTACAGATGACAAGCAGGAAAAACACAGAATTGCTCGTGTTTGTTTATCGTTTAGCTCAGCTCTCAGCTGTGACAGAAGTACGAACACGAGCAAGCCACCATCCATCGCATCCTTCTCTTTGTTCAACATTGTCATTGTGGACTTTTGGTTTTGGTAGCATCTTCCTACCTACCAAATGACTAAAGCTCTTCAAGAAAACAGTAACTTCAATGCTACTCACAGTCAGTCAGTTGGCATTTATTGGATGAATTTTGTGTGATTAAAATTATATTAAATCCTCTTTACTAAAGTCTTTAGATTTTTTCTTTTTTAGTAAATTAAATCACTTTAACTTTCACAAAGAATTTCTAGTCCATACTGCGTACTGTGCGTACCTTCATGATATGATACTGCAATTGTTGTTTCAGATAATATGTCACCGTTCCTTAAGAACGGTGAGGCTTGACACTATTTTTCGGAAAAATAATAATTTCGACAATTACTAGTGTTCAAGTTTGTTTGCTATTAAGACGGTCATATTTGGCTAAATTTGCAATGTGCCCTTACTATTAGAACAAATATTTGAAACGAATGGTGGAGAATTGAATTCAATATAACCAATCCCGTACCTATGAAATACAATGAAATAAAGAACGAATAATGGAGTAAATAGTGAGGATTTACTTAGGAATGATAAAACAAATATTTATATTTCCGCAGTTTTCAGCACATAACAACTCAAACGTCCATATAGTAATGTAATATGTACTTTACAATTTACAACACCACGAGCCAGTGATACTACGCGTCGAATATTAAAACGTGCGTTTCAGCTTTCGGAAATTCTTATTATAGCTTTACCTGTTTAATTTTAGCCGCTAGAACTTTCTAGTTAAACCATGAGTTCCTTTCCGGTATACTTGTCAAGTGCTGCATTTCATGCAATTTTGTTGCTAATTATGACTATTACGAATGAAATTGTCTTGTGTGATGAGACAATTTTCGAGGTCAAGCCATTTTCAGTACCATCGGTGGACAGCACAGGCCCATTTCCAAAATATGTGGAACCCAAATACGAGTTTTCACGAAACAAAAATATGTTTCCAACCCTTTCTGGTATTATAAAAAACCTGAACGATTACTTGCAGCCATTTGGAATTCAAAGTTGCTTCATTCTTGTGGACAATTATCGAGGATTAAACCTTCCAGTACTAACCCACCCTATTTTGTTACGAAAGATGATTCCTGGGTTTATAAACAGAACTCATTCACTCTTTGGACGACATTTCATATCAGGGCAACGGCTGTGGATAGCGGATGGCATTTCACCGTTCAGGCACGAAGGACCTTACCTTGCTTGCAAATTTTCAAAATCCTTTTATGAAATGTACAATGGCCGCGAGTACAACAGTGACTTGTGTGTAACAATAAACAAAGTATCGTATGCTGTTCGGTCCAAATTATGGAATTGTGAGGTTCAAATTTCTGTGCTTCTGCTTGAAATCCCATTTATTGAATCGCTGAAAATACATTCCATTTTTAGCAATAATTTGTCCTTAAATTATGGAATCTTACCAACAATACCTGGATGCCACCTGATCATTAATTTTTCGAATCGTACAATAAACAACGAGAAAACCATTCTTTCAACTTTGAAGAAAATGTACTGTATGTATGGCTGCTTAAACACACACTATTTTCATGACAATATTCTCTTAGTGCATATCTTGACTTATCCTTTTATTAGTATAATTGACGAAGTGGTTTATTTTCTTGACGGCAATGAACTTGCCTGTGTTTCATGCATTCTTAGAGTCGGGTGAGAAACAGATTAAAGCTCGTTGTTCACGTTGCCGGTAACGATTAAATATTTATCTTTATTTCAGATCCGGAAACATTATTCTTGCAGAAGGTGGCCCGATTCAAATACAAATTCGAGAGTTAAAGAACATTCGAAAACTTACTTTTAAAGCCTGGTTTCACAGGCCAGACGAAATTACTACATGGAAGGTTGTCGGTTTGGATAATGAAATCGAGTCTGTATTCGACAAGTTAAAATCGCTAGTGAGGTACTGCGAAAACAATTCGTTTCTGCAAAGTGGAAGAATTGCTTTGAAACTATTGGACCAAGATGGTGTCGGTTATGTGTATGCGCATATTATTTTAAGTGTCATGAAAAACTATTCCTACTTTACATCAGATCACAGCCGCGTGCAATGCTTAAATGGTAAACTATTTTCCAGAGAAACTTCTTTACTTCCAGAGTGGCTGATCAAGGTCCATGTTAGGAAATATTATGGTTCCTTACCGCATATATTTGCACTTTATCATCCAGGCGATGTGAACAACTTAAGATTCATAGCCTGCGGAAGTAGCGACAAGCCACAGTTAGCATTTAAGGAGTTATACAGCTCATTTGAAATAAATGTTTGGATTGCGTATGTTTTCTCTATTTTAGGCTTTATACTTTCTTTAAGTGTTTTTGAAAAGGTTTACAATAGTAAGTATAATTTAACGCGATATGATTATTTGGAGTATCATATAAGAATAGTTTTGGAACAAGATATTGCACTACTTTCGAGGCTACCGAAACAGTTATCCATTTTGATTTTACTGCTAACAGCATCGGGTGGGCTCAAACTGCTAAGTGCGGCCTACCGAAACGACAACGTCTATCGTATGATTTTGCCTAGGGTTCCAATTCCACTGAACACCTTAGAAAAAATATTAGACCACAATTTTCAGATATTTTCAAGAATAACAAAAACTATTGTATATAATGTGCAAATCAGTCATAGAAATCTTTCCTCAATTCGCTGGTCGTATACAACAGAAGCAGGCATGTTGGGGGAAATGCATTCAAATCGCCCACCAAATCCGAATGAACGCGCAGAACTTGCATTATTTGCGAGCGTAGAAATAGGGTCACACGCTTCCAGGTATTCTCATGGAAGAATGTTAACCAAAAATGAGTTCCTAGTCTTAAATCAAACTAAGTATATTCCTTCGGCAACCAGCGTGTTGGGGAAGCTTATAAAAAAGATGTGGAATATTGCCAGGGAGGAAGATTATCCTTTTGTATTCAACAGGTATAAAGAATCCAATAATGACTATTTTGAATGGGAGAGACAGTGGATATTGGACAAGCTTATGGATTGTTCAAATTTAGCAATAATCTTACCGACATTCGCTTGTCGTCAGCATGCAAAAGTTTTGAGAAACAGAATCGCCAAGTTCTCAGAAAATTTGCACATAGGGAAGGAGATTTATTTTAATTCTCATACCATATTTGACATTTTTAGGTATGGCTCTATTGTCAGAAAGAGAATAAGATCAGTTACAGAATCCGGAATTATGGATAGATGGGACAGTTTAATTCCTGTAGCGACAATAGGAGAAAATGGATATAAGAGAACAGAGTTAAATCGGCCAACAATGAGCGGAAATATTCTGGTGATATTTGTCATACTTTTGGGCGGACAGCTTATTTCAATTTGTTGGTTTATAGTTGAATGTGCTCATCATTTTAAAATTGTGGGAACTTTAGGGGTTTGTGCCGATGCAACTTCTCCCATGTGAATTTCCGTAGACTAGGTTCATGTTATTTGAAATAATTTTTGTGATGTTTTTGTAGGGTGTGTATGATTTATGATTAGTTAATCAATGTACGTAGGTAAAAAAGTAAGTGAGATTCTTTGCCATTTAAAGTAACAAGTTTATTTTACAAATAGAATAGTAAGTAGGTATAAGTTTGCTGGAGATGTGCTCCAGGCAAAAGGCAAGTTAGGTCTGATGGGAAGCATGCAAGCAGCGTGTGTGTAGAGCAGGCGAGGATGGAGGAGCACGAGGTATTATTATGTTGTAGTTTGGCAGAGGTGGCGTGACCACCGTTTGGGGCAGTATGAGAATATACCACATTTCCTCTCCTTCATTCTTTTTAAATTGTTTAAATTGCAATTGTTATAAAATTGAAAAGAATATAATAATTGTAGACTGCTGCTGCTGCTAATCATCGTTGTCTTCATCATGGTCCAAGCTGCGTCGTGCGTCTGTAGCGGCGACCGCTTCCGGATCCATTCCTGATGTGGTGTCTTCATCATCGTCGTTCTGCTGCTGATGAGCCACCCGCATTTGGTCGATATGGCGCTTTAGTTGGCGTCCTCCAACGTCGACCAAAAATGACACTGGGCCAAGGGGATGAATGATCCTTCCGTAGGACCACTTCTCTTCATTCTTTGAGAATGACTTGACCCATACTACTTGACCTGGATGTAGCTCCCGAATTTTGGCTTTCTTGTTGTGGCTGGCTTCTTGGCGTAATTGTGACTTGCTTATGCTTGTCTTCAAGCTTGGATGAACCAAGTCAAGCCGAGTTTTGATGACTCTGCCCAGAAGAAGCTCAGATGGAGGGACTCCCGTTGTAGTGTGAGGGGTACTCCGGTACTTTTGGAGGAACTCCGTCAAGCGTTTGTTGATGGGGAGGTCGGTGCTCTTCATCGCCTCCTTAAAGGTTCTAACAAACCTCTCTGCTTCACCGTTGGTTCTGGGGTGATAGACAGTGGAGAGGATGTGTTTCACGTTGTTGCTTCTCAGGAACTGCTCGAACTCGTCTGAGGTAAACTGACGACCGTTGTCAGTTACCACTTGCGTTGGTAATCCAAATCTGGCAAAAACTTCCTCGAGTTTTTGGATTACCACCTGAGAGGTTGTACTTTGGACAGGGATGACTTCTGGCCATTTGGAGTGGGCGTCCACGAGAATGATCCAATTCTTGTTTTGAAAAGGACCTGCCAAATCCAGATGTAGTCTATCCCATGCCTGTTCTGGATGCTGCCAAGGATGAAGTGGGCTGGTTGGGGGATCTGCTGCTTTCTGCTGACACTGTGCACAAGACTTGCATAGGGCTTCAATGTCGCCATCCAATCCAGGCCACCACACGTGTAGTCGGGAGAGAGACTTCATTCTTACAATGCCGGTGTGCATTGAATGAAGCTCGTTGAGGATTTCATTACGAAGAGAGGGAGGGATGATGACGCGCATGCCCCAGAGGAGGACATTGTTGACAACCGTCATTTCCTCTCTTCTCAAAAAGTATTGTTGTAGAGGTTTATCTTCGTCAGATAACTTGGCTGGCCATCCTTGTAGTTGGAACTGGATAACTTTTGAGAGAGTGATGTCACGCGCAGTAAAATATTTTATTTTTGCGCTGGTGATTGGTAAGGAGGTACAAAGGACGCTGGCAACGGCTTTGACTTGTTTTTCAACGCCAGGGTCCAATGTTGTAGCTGGTGCTGTTGTACATCTTGAAAGGGCGTCAGCATTCCCATGATCGGCTGACTTCCGGTAAATGACGTCATACTGGAACTGTTGTAGATATACAGCCCAGTGATGGAGTCGTGATGCAACGTAAACGGGTAAGCCAGTTTTCGGACCAAAGATCTTGAGGAGCGGGCGATGGTCCGTAACGAGGAGGAATCTACGACCGCACAGGTACTTGTAGTACTTGGTGATACCAAAGATGATGGAGAGGCCTTCCTTCTCGATTTGGGAGTAACGTTTTTCAGTGTCTGAGAGCGTCCTGGAGGCGAAAGCAATAGGACGTTCCGAACCATCAGGGTATTTGTGAAATAGAACCACACCGGCTCCGACAGAGCTGGAATCACATGATATTCCAATGGGAAGAGCAGGATCGAAGTGAGCCAGTGTAGGTGCTGTTGTGAGGAGTCGCTTCACTTCATCAAAAGCTGCCTGGCATTTTGTAGTCCACTTCCATTGTACATCCTGTCTTTTCAGTGCGTAGAGGGGCTCAGCAACATCAGCAAGTTTTGGTAAAAACTTAAAATAAAAGTTCACAAGGCCCATAAAACTGCTTAATTGATGAACATCTCGTGGAGCTTGGATGCTCTTGATGGCCTTAATTTTTTCAGAATTTGTAGAAATTCCTGCTGCAGAAATAGTGTGACCTAGGAAGTCCAGTGTTGACTTGGCTGCTTCACACTTGTCTTTGTTCAACTTGATGTTGTGGTGTCGTAATTGCTCGAAAATTGTGCGTAAAGTTGTAAGGTGCTGTTGAAGTGTCTTATCTGCGGCAAGAGTATCATCCATGTACGGCTTAGCTTGCTGTATGTCTTTCAGGATCTCGTCCATGGTCCTTTGAAAAATAGCAGGGGCTGATGATACTCCTTGTGGTAACACGTTGTACCGGAACAAACCTCGGTGCGTGTTGATGACGAGAAAATCCTTTGAATTCTCGTCCAGCTCCAACTGATGGTAGGCGTTTGAACCATCCAGTTTGGAAAAAACTGTGCAATTATGCGAAATTGCGAAGACATCCTCTGGAACAGCGATGGGATACTGAGTCACGTGTAACTGACTGTTGACTGTATCCTTAAAGTCTCCAGTAATGCGGACTTTGCCGTTCGGTTTCTGCACGACGACAAGAGGACTCGCCCACTCGGAGGTATCTATTTTCGTGATGACGCCCTGTTTCTCCATTGTCTGCAGCTCCAAATCCACTTTCTCGTAAATGGCGTATGGCAACGGGCGAGCCTTGAGAAAACGAGGGTGTGCATCGTCCTTCAAAATTATGGATGCCTTGAATCCCTTGATTCGGTCATCGGCGGTGGGGGTGGAGAATACATCCTTGTATTCCTCCAGAAGCGACTTGACTGTTGTTGTTGTGATGTTGTTGACTGAGCGTGTATTGAGAACGCTCCAGTCAAAGTTGAGTAGTTTGATGAGGTCACGTCCGAGTAGTGAATCGCCATCAACCACTGGTATGCTGTGCTGGATTGTCGTTCCGTTGTAGGCAATGGTTGTGCTGAATTCCCCAAGTGCTTTGAATGTAGGGCCTTTGTATGGGCCAAAGACAAATGGACAGTCTTGGAGGGGCGGTTTTCCTAATTGCTGCCAAAACTTCATGGAAAGTAGGCTTGACTCACAACCAGTGTCTAGCTCCATCTTGTGTGGTACACCCGCTATTTTAACTGTAATAAAAATAGTTGGGTGATTAGAGTTATCGTTTAGCTTATTGGTACGTTGGATAACTTTAAGAGTTGTAACACGGTGGGCATCCTTCTTTTGTGATGAGAGGCAGACGCTGGCAAAGTGACCCTTTTTGTGGCACTTAAAACACTCAGCGTCAGTATGCTTGCAGTCGTTGTACTTGTGTTTTGAAGATCCGCACCGTCTGCACTTGTAGGATTGATTGGTGTCCTTGGAGGGACCACCTCGGAATTGCTGTGGAGATTTCTGCTGCTGTCCAGAGCTATCCGATTTGTTGTTGTTGTTGTTGGAGGAGGAGTTGGAAGGACCCTTATTCCACTTTCGAGACCTGAACTTTTCTGTTTTGTGAACAGCGGAGGGGTCGACTTCCTTCAAATTTGCACTTCCACCTCGTATTATGGAGGTACTGGTTTCGGCAGCTTCCATGGCTATAGCTGACTTCATAACTTCCTCCAGCTTGATGTCGTCGTCCTTGGAGAGAATGGCACGTTGTAATTTGTCGTGGTCAACTCCCAAGATGAACTGATCTCGGAGACGTGTGTCGAGATCCGACGTGAATTTGCAGTGTCTGGCGAGCGTCCGTAAGGCTGCCAGGTACTGGGTGACTGTTTCACCCGCGTTCCGGTGGCGACGCATAAATTTATAGCGTTCGGCCAAAGCCTTAGGTGTAGGCTTGTAATGCTCCTGCATTTTGTTGATTAAATCTGCAAGGGGCGTTTTCTCCAAAGAATCAGGCGATATTAGATTCTTAAGTAGTGCACAAGACTGAATGCCTATGTGCGAGATGAAGATGGCATGACATCTTTTTTCGTGTGTTGTGACGCTCAGCTCATTAGCGATGAGAAAAGAATTGAAGGTTGTCGCCCAATCTTCGAATTCGTCAGTGGCCGGGTCAAACGGCTTGAGATTACCAACGGTGCCAATTTTCTTCGGTTTTGTAGTTGTAACCGGTGTAGAAGAATGCTGTGGCGGTGGTGGATTAGATGGAGGTGTTGCTGAATGCTGTGGAGTTGTTGAGGCGTCGCTTTGTTGTTGTGTAGTTGGAGCAGTGGAGGAGGATTTCGGAACCTTTTTCTTCGTTGTGCCTCCTGTTGCTGCGGTTGATGTAGAAGATGAGGAGGAGGCGGAATCAGCAGCCTTCTTCTTCTTTTTCGGCTTTGGATTTGGAGGTGGAGGAGCCTGTTTCTGGGATGTATCCGGAAACGGAAACTGTGCGTCTTGATCTCTGGCGCCAGGAGTAGTGGGAGCACTTGTGTCGCTGCTACTCATCTGTTACTCAGCGTCTGTAATTTAGCTGAAAAATAACACGTCACGCACCGTTTAGAGAAAGACAAAATGTAGTTTTTTTGTAGATTTTTTTAAACTTGCACTTCAAAAATTAGCCTCGTCGCCAATGTGATGTTTTTGTAGGGTGTGTATGATTTATGATTAGTTAATCAATGTACGTAGGTAAAAAAGTAAGTGAGATTCTTTGCCATTTAAAGTAACAAGTTTATTTTACAAATAGAATAGTAAGTAGGTATAAGTTTGCTGGAGATGTGCTCCAGGCAAAAGGCAAGTTAGGTCTGATGGGAAGCATGCAAGCAGCGTGTGTGTAGAGCAGGCGAGGATGGAGGAGCACGAGGTATTATTATGTTGTAGTTTGGCAGAGGTGGCGTGACCACCGTTTGGGGCAGTATGAGAATATACCACAATTTTAATGATATTTGATATTTCAATTCAGCATCTTCGAACAAAATTATTATGTATTTGTTCAAAGAATGTACAAACACATTCAACATTGCAAATAGTTCTCTATGTGTCTGAGCGTCAGTGTGGAGCATGTCAAAATAAGCTTTACCAAGGAGCGCTTTTATATGATGCTTTGTCTTTGGAAAATGTTTCAGAAAAATCTTTCAACCCAAAGTCGAAGTATGTATTTATATGTAGGTATGCATAAAACGTTTCGATGAATGTGAGATGCATTCCGCGTGCAAATTCAATATAAATATTTATATATGTATCTGTATATTAGTACTCCGATGAATGAAGAGCCCTAACAAAATATCTCATAATGTGTCGTTATACTATAATTCGGTTAACATTATGGTAGACAGTAATATTTATACATGTATAAAGTTCCAAGTTTTCTATTACAGTTTTTTATCTTATCACACCAATAACTTCACTTTAGAGTGAACAGGGAACAAGCAAAATTTGTGAGTGAGAGAAAGAGGGATGTAGATGTGGACGTAGACTAGACAAACGTTTCAGTTAGGTATGCATACCTAGTTGCCTGTACAACAAGTGGCGATATCTTAATCTTGACTGAACAATACATCTTAAGCATACCGTATTATAGACAATTTATAATACTGCCTTCAAAACGAAGGCAATATCTTTTTGCATAATAACGTAATGTAATACAAAAGTGGAAACATGAAAAAAGTTAGAATGTTAAGATTAAGATGTACGTACTCTTGCTAGAGACCAGGGGTGGAAAGTGATTTATATTTATTACTATTATTGAGCAAATATTATATATAAAAATATTGTCATTGCTATATAGAATTAATTGTAATGACTACTCCAACAACGGTAGGTCGGCAAATCAAGAGTTGGGCGATGATTTTTTATCATAAATATCGTCAATACGCATACGCATAAATTCTTCTTTTTAATGGGTAATGATGAAGACATATAAACCCTGTCATGTGAAAAAAAACAATCTTTAGTACATAAAGCATATAAAAAGTCATATCTAAAAAGTCGTGACAGACTAGGTATCGAGAATCTAAGAGGTAATTATACATCCCTGGAAATGGAGTTTACAACAAGACTACTTTTGTTCCGTTATGATTTCGCAACTCAGTATGCATATGTAGTGCACGACCAAAACTGTGTGCTCTTATTCTTATGATTCATGATGAACACTGAAAATGAGTCACCCAGCTATCCACAATGCAACCTAGTAGTGAACACATCTAAACTGGAGAACTGTGAAAGAAATACGAGTCAATTATTTTGGAGATTTCAGTTCATTTTCTCATTCTTCCAGTTCTTCTAGTTATGCATTTATAAACAGCAGTTAAGTAAATGTAGAATCTACACATTCTGAATTACTCTTGTCACATCCCAACAGACATAAAATACTTTCATTGATTGCCGACACAATTAAAATATAATTTACTTTTGCATACAACACAATATACAACATTGGAACCAGAAAGCAAATCTGAGAGTCTCATACTGAGACTGTGTCACTGTGACTATAAGGATCAATTTCCTGTGGCAGATTTCAAGAGTAAGGTTTAAAACGCTATGATGTTGTTCACAATAAATTATCAAAGTGTTTTATATGCTTTAAATCTTTACCCTTATTCAAAACTTTTAATGCGACCTAGGTGTCAAGTGTCACTCACAGTCAATAAGATGGAGCAACAAAAAGGTGATATGGAAAAAGCATTGATTCATACATCGGTAAAGCAAGGAACTACCAAGCATGAGCTAGAGTCACTGGTAGCCAATGGATCCGACTGGAAGGCAACAGATAAGCATGGCTTATCTACCCTTCATTTTGCTGCTGCCGTTGGAAACTTAGAAGCGACAAGCTACTTTCTTTCGCTTGGAGCAGACGTGAATGGAAGAGCTCCGGACCAGACCACTCCACTCCACCACCTCTGCAAATTCGCCAAAGAAAACTTTACAGAAATTCTTACGTTGTTGGTGGAAGCTGGGGCTGATGTCAATGCAGTTGACGAGAAAGGCTTTAACGTGCTTATCTACGCATTGCAAGGTGGCAAGTCCAAAGACCAACTTGAACAACTCATCGACCTTGGCTGCCTGATGAAGACAGACAATAAGTATGGCCACTCCATTTTGCACATGGCAGTTACTCAAGGAAATCTTGAGGCCCTCGGTTTGTTTGTTTCCAAAGGGGCGAATGTGAATGAAAGGAACAAATTTGAAGCGACTCCACTGATTCTCACGGCATTTGCCAAGAAAAACTTTTCCGAAATGGTAAAGCTTCTGGTGGAGAATGGAGCTGACATTAATGCAGCGGACAAGAACGGATGTAACCTGATCTTTCTCGCAGTTCAAAGTGCCACTAGGCCGACCAGAGCCGATATCAAGATGCTGGTTCATCTTGGATGCGACTGGACCAGACCCAACAAGGTTGGATACACTTTGCTTCACGTTGCGGCGAAAGACGGAAATGTGGACTTGCTCTCTTACTTCATTTCCATGAAGGTGGTGCCTGTAAATGCCAGGAATGGAGGTGGAGAAACCCCGCTTCATGCAGCTGCCATTGCGAAGCAAAATGTGGTGGAAACTATGAACCTGTTGCTGGAAGCCGGTGCGGACATCAATGCGATGGACACGAATGGAATCATTCCACTGCATCTTGCCATATGGCAGGGAAAGGGAAAGGAAGAGCTGGAACACCTGGTGAGCAGTGGTGCGGACTGGAGAAAGACAATTAACGATGGTCAAACCGTGCTTCATCTTGCCACCTCGCTTGGAACTACTGAGGCTCTGAGCTACTTCATTTCCAAAGGGGCTGATGTCAATGCGGCGGATACCAGGAAGAGAACGGCTCTTCACATATCGGTGTTTGCAAAGACAAGTTTCAAGGAGAAAGTGGATGTGTTGCTGAAGCATGGGGCGGATGTCAATGAGCGGGACAAAGATGGGAATAATGTAATTTTCCTTGGTACGTTGTTTGGAAGGTCAAAGGAGGAGTTGGAACATCTTTTGAGTTGTGGTGCCGTTTGGAACACAAAGAACTGGGACTACAATAGTCCCATATTGCACGTGGCGGTCCAAGGGGACAACGTGGAAGCTCTCAAGCTGTTCATTTCCCTGGGGGCTGATGTGAATGCGATGGATAGTTTAGAGAGTACCCCACTGGGTAGAGCTGCTGCGTATGGCAAACCGGGCAGTGCGGAGATTATGAGGGAGCTGTTGGCAAATGGGGCGGATGTGCGTCGTCGTGATATGAGCGCCGCAGTTCTCTTCAAAAATACAGCACCTTTTTCATTCGTTCCAACTTCTGATGATTAGAGTAATTCCTAGTTATTTTAATCTCGATGGTGAGTAAAGCATTTAGAATTTAGTGTCACTTATAATGTGTACTATAATTATGAAGATACAGATGAATTTGATGAATTTTACGTTCAGATTCACTATTTTTGAATAATATATGCTATTTAAATAAACTTCTGATTAATCAGCTTTTGTACAACAGACAATCTGTAACATAATTTTACAAAAGTCCTAACGTTACAAGTTACAACCCGTTAAATGATGTTGGTGTTTCCGCGGGTTTACTTTCCTACTTAACCATTTTTAATGTAATCAAGTATCATTTTAATAAAACATTTACTGTATTTCTTAATAAGATTTCACATTTTTATCACCATAAACATTGTAAAAATGCAGATTATTTCCTTGTGTATATTTTTCGTATATACATATCATTCATATAAGAATATACTATATTTTAATAATAAAGTTTCCATTTGGTTAAAAAAAATAGTTAAAAAGCAATTGCCGCGAAAAAGGTCATGGTGGATATAATCCCGACTATAACAATTCCACTCCGACGCAGACGTCCGGCTATTTGTCCCCATCCCATTCCTCCTGCACTATTCTCGCCACCAGGATACGGCCGAGGATGGTTCAAAGGAAGGGGTCTTTTATGTGGTTCAGCGGGAGGGAATTCTGAGCATTCATTTGCATTTTCATCTACGTACATGCACACATTCCCATCTTTGCAGATATGATCCGAAGGTCTTCCGTAGTGATCAAAAACCTTCTGCTTGTCGGCATCAGTCAAGACGTAGCCTATCGTGACATCCACTCCATCACAAGGTCCTTTCCAGGAAGAAAATGCATAATTAAGTTTAATTCATTAAACATGTCACGTCATTCGATGCCTCCTCACTCTCACCTCCGGTAAAATAGCAGTAGTCCGAGAGGTACTCCTTCCCACCAATGACTGCAATACGCTGCTTACTACGTATTCCCCAATCATTTTTACAACTGCAAACAGGTTTCCACTCATTTTGGCATTCCAACAGCCTAGAACGATCACAGAGGATTCCCACAACGCCAGCCCCAGAAAGCCGTTTGACCTTAAGCGTTGACAGAATGTGGTACAAACTGTCCAGATACCTTCTATCTCCTTTAATCCATTTACGAACATTCGCTTCCAAACCGGGGTCACATGCTTGTCCACTTCCCAAATTCTGATTCTCAGAAATCTTGTCGATCTCCTGCATGATCCTTGCATTCAGTTGATTCTCTTCACAGTTGCCATAACTTTTCTTGTCCTTGTGATGACAGGCTGTTACCAGTGTTTCCTCTGGTGACAATAGTTTGCAGGATTCAGTGTCGTAGATACCAAGACTGTCACTGTAGTCCTCTAAACATACGTAATCGTCAGGACATTTATAGCCATCTGAGGAACAATCCGGCTCTGGATTTCTTTGACGAATGTCTTGTCTGTAGCTAATTTCTTCGTCATTCCGCTCCTTATTAATTCTAGTTTGAATGACCAGAAATTTGTCATAATTTACAGCAAACGCAAGTGCTTCGTTGTTGCCATCGGGCCACTCTTTACATTCTTCCCAGGTGACTGGAAGGTAATCTTTGAATACCGTGATTGAGACACATTCCAACGCTGGTGCTTTGTGAGGATTGTCGACTTGGTCCGCACGGAACCGAGAATAAACTGGATACACTCTGCAAATCTTTCTTTCAAATGGAGCGCTTAATTCAATTGCTCTGTCGAGTTGCTTATTCAGCTCTACTTCGGTCGCCCCAGGCACGTAGTCCTTTCCCGCAGGTGGATCATCGTCCAAGCTGGCAAAGTACCTCCAAACCTTCTTGAAGTTATCGGTTTTGTCTATGGAACACCTAAAGCCTTCACCCATATTAATACGCCGATCGTCAGCCTTGTCCTCATACTTTTTGAAGTAATCTCGAAACTTAGCTCCTTTTAAAGGCACGTTGCGTGGGTGGATATAGAAGCCGAAGTAAGGGAACGCGTGAAGGATACCCGATTCCGACATCTTAGTCTGAAGCTGTAGACTACCGAGCCCGAAGGGTCCGTATTCGGGGGCGCAGAAGCCAGTTCTGTTGACCAGCTCAGGATCGGATCTTTTTGACTTGGGAGGTCCAAAGTTGTAGCAGAAAAGCCCTGGCGGATTGTAATCAGTATGCTCGTTTATCTTGCAGGAACCAGGGTTTGCGTAGAGACCCAATGCACACTCGTCACCGAGGTCCATGATCCAATCGTCGCCAGAATTTTCGGGATAAAAGGGACCGCTCTTGTAGCAGAGAGGAGTATTCTGATTATTTTTCTTGAAGCGACACTGCGTTCCCTCCATGCAGCTAACTGGTTTCTCCAGGTTGAAGATGAGATGGTGCAGATTGCTCGCCAACGCGGGCTGGTTGGGGTCACTACCGTGGTCAAGGTCAATCAGAGCACAGATCTCATTTTCCTGAAGTAGACATCTCTTCACCGTACTCCCACTACTAATCGGAAGCATCTTTGTGCCTGCAGGACACTCGCACCTCTTGGTCGTCGACTTGCAAATCAGTCCCTGTCGATAATCACAGTACTTTTTCACAGAAATCTTCTTGTCATAGCTGTCAAAAGTAAACTTCTTCTGGTAGTGCCACGTCACTGAGCTACTGAACGGATCCTTGAACTTTAAAGCGTAGTCCGGTTCGCAGGTGTCATTTTCCTTCAGGGTCAGGCGTGGGAGAACGCCTTGCTCGAACGCAATCACAAAAGTCCGGTAGAACTTGGACTCTAAGTACTTTATTTTCAAGGACTCCAGGAACAGGGGCTCCAGTTCTTCGTCTGACATAAGTTGACCGTTCTTACGGAGTGTCGTCCAACCGAGAGCATCTTTCAGAAGTTGGACACTTTCTGGGCGGATTGGTAGGGAGTCATTTCCTTTAGCATTTTGTATGAGGGCACAGCAGAGGATAATGAGAAGGGCAATCACAAAATACAATGACGCCATCACGTCGGCGGCGGTGGCTAATTAGAGTACTTTGAACATAACCATTTATACTTCACAACAACTTTCTAATTACTTTCTCACTTCCCCCCGTTACCTAAAAATTGAGAGTAATAATGTTTTATCAATTTATTTTCCAAACTTATAATTTAGTTTATTTTCATTTATCAGTCTGTTGGAGATCCTTGGTGACGTGACTGTGGAGATTGTTGACTACATGACTACTGATGCGTAGTAACTTGCTTGAGTGTTCTGCAGTTTCCGTTCTAACGTGCGTCGACGGAGGACAATGCGCACAGTCCCAGGTGAAATATAAAGTTAAAGCAGACAATTTGGATGAGTTATAGGGCTATCTTCATTAATTTCTCCGCGGCCTTTATTGGACTTTAGTATGGCATTTTTACTTACATTGCATCGGAAATGTCATTCAAATTGTTAAATTACTATGTACAAAACTCGGGACTCCCGTTTTACACGAACTTTTTGTTGATTTTAGAAAGAGAAACAAATAGGTTATATATAATTATTATTTTGAGATCTTCATGTACATCTGACATTGGGAGGAAGGCTACATACATTTTGAATGATTGTTCATGATTTACTATTTGAGTCATGCCTTCTGTTGAAAGTTCATTGTCAGATCCAGAGTGTTTTGTTAAAAAGTGCAAACAATTTTTGGTCATTGAAAATATCAAAACTTGTTCAATATAAAGTGCCTTCTTTTATGTGAGCTTTGCTATATGTACATAAAAATACTAGGCATGCTTTATATATTTGTGTCACCAGATAAAAATCCAGTTTTAATTCTACATAAAATAATTGACAACAGACAAGGGTGTGGTTTGCTTAAGGTTATTATTCTTATTCTTTATTAATAAGAACCCTCGGCAAGTTTTATCAGTTGGACTGCTTTCCTTAGTACACCTTTTCTATGCAAGGCGTGTCGTATACTTTTTTCGAGTTAACTTTGGCACGTGACACTTGCGCCCAGCCCCTTTTGGAGAAGCATTCAAAAGTTACTTGACTGGCTATAGAAATGGGGAGACAGCAAAGTGTACATCTGCAATTGGTGTTTTACTTTTTTGAACTGGACACACCAAAATCAAAACAGTTCTATGACATTAAAATCACTATCTGAATTTGACCAGAATACAAGATTTTATGCATAGTAACCTCTAATCTTGTACATTTCATACAATTTCCATGGCTAACTTTCACCAAAACACATTCCAGATTATACTTGTTTTGCTACTACTTCATGACAATATCCATTGTGCCAAAATTGTAATTTTCGACTACTATCATCTCAGACAAGAGAAACTGATTGAAATACTGCAGGAATATCCACGAATGCGGGATATTCATGGACCAGAGGCAAAATTTTACTTCCCAAATGTGATAGTGGCCGATATCATCGCGTCTGCAGTAAACGCGACGCTGCTGGCAAAAACTAGTGCAAATTCTACGGAACTCATCCAGTACCCTTCGTTAAGCCCAGGTCTTTACATTTTCTACACTTACGAACGAACATTGCAGCATATATGGAAGAATTACCGTGAGAACCGAAATCATCCTGGTGGTGCAGACTTGCCCAATTTCATACAAACCCTGCAGGCCGACATTCAATTCGCTTATTGTGATGATGTTCGAATAAGTTACAAGAGTAGCTGGGCATTTACCGTTTTTCTCAGATGCTTTGACCTCTGGACGTGGATTTGTTTCTTTGCAACATTTCTCGCTACCAGTTTCCTCCTTTCCAAGACAAATGTCTATCCTCCGACACCTGAAATCTTGCTAACTATATGTCCCCTAATATGTCCTGGCGTTTCAGAAGAGAGGACAGCGTCCCCCGGATTCTATTTGCTATGGTCATTCATCTGCACCATCCTTGCAAATTTCTACACTGGCACCATTACCAGTCTTTTGACCAGTCCTCCTACACTGGACATTATGACAACTATTGGCGAGCTACAGTCTCGCAACTACACCCTCCTATACGATAGCGAAATATTACTAAATGCCATCAACACCACAGTTTCCTTCCATTTTGCGTCAAGTAGAAATCAGAGTCGTAGTTCAAGTGGACATTTATTTCATAGAAACATGATAACTCTAAAAAGTCTTTTAAGTACAGCGCGAGTTATACAGGACGAACAAGAATTCGCAACGGTAATGACTTATGATGACAAAGTCGCCACAGTAAATAAATGGCCATTTACTCTGTTGGCAGTTGCAAGAGCTGTGAAGCATCATAAACGTTACAAGAATTTGCGGAAACGACTCTGCTTTGCAAGTAGGAAACTTGTTCCAGCTGGACCTACATTTTTTGGCTTCCTACCGCCCGGGGAGCATCTCAGAATGAAGGACATATTTCAGCGGCTTGTTGACACCGGAATTGCAGATTGGTGGAGTCGGGAGTTGTTTGCGTTGGCGTATGCACTACGAGTTCAAGATCGTGTTAGGGTCAAAGGGCCCACTAATATAGTTTCCATAGGCGAACGGGCATTTCGCGTGAGAGCTATACAGATGGAAGGGAAAATAGTTACGATATTTCAGTTATGGTTTGTCTGCTTGGTAATATGTTTTCTAAGCTTGCTAGCGGAAAGGGTCGTTGTTATTGTGATCTCACCGAGAGAGAAAATTGTACAAAATATAATTACAAAACTTAGAGTGATTAGAAAGTACGAATATTGTTAAAAATTACGATAAATATTCTCATGGCGATCGTACTGACAGTGACAGGGAGCACGATGCACAAATAAGCGGTTTACTGTATACATTTTATTCATTGCAATAAATAAAACAGCGTGACTGCAAATAAACAAATAAAATAAATACTTAACAATATTTTTTTAATATTCTCATTCATACTTCACATATAAATCAAAGAGAGAACGGACAGCGAGGATAGCTATATTTACAATCCATTCCATGTCTTCCCCTCCTCATGGCCTCCATACTCTCCGAGACCCTTTGACCACTGAGCATCATGGAAACACTGAGCGAGAGTAAGTATGTGAGCATTCCATAGCCCATTCCATAATCTGCTGCCCTTTGATTTGCCTCGCAGAGCATCCTTCTTGGACAATCTCTGTTACCATCGCTACACATCACAACCAAATTAATACATAATTAGCCACTATTTCTATAAATAAAAATATGCCTGCAATTTTGTTTAGTTTAAACCCACGACTCACTTGTGAACGTAAATGGCGAGTGTGTCTAGAAACAATTCAATCACTTCATTGACCCTGTCTCCCAGTATCCCATATCCAGGCAACATTGTCGACTTTTCAAACTTTCTCGTCTCACTTTTCTCCAGGATTTCACTAGCTCCTCCTCTCAGCTTCCAATTTTTCTTCTTACTCTGCTCACTTGCTGTGCAGATAAAGTAAAACACTGCCAGCGTACTCAGCGTGGAGAAAAATGTGACCGCGTAGGGAGCATACTGCTCTGCCGGTTGTAATGTGATCTCATTAACATCCTTATAATTACCGGCTACTTGCCCATATATACTCCTCGTATCGCTGTAATTACTATTTTTACTGAGGACTTGCATGTTTTATGAAAAATACGAATTATTCTTTTTAGAGGAAAATCTTCAACACGAACAATTTATTATTCAATTTCTACTGAACCACTGACACACAGTTACCAACTTCCTTTCTTGTCGAAATTTCTATTCAAAATGAGAAAAAACTGGGCAGGTACAATTGTCTTTTTCTCTCATCATCTTCACTGCACAATACATTACACCTGGTTGTTCCTCTGCTCTGGCAAGCATGTTAAGTAACAAGTATAACTGTTTGTTCATGTTTCATGATGTGTATCAAGTGTCTGTGACTTTCCTGTGGAGTTGCAAACACGATAATGATCATGGTAATTTGTACAGTACAGTCACTAGTAGTTTTTAGAAAAGCTAATAGCTGAGAGTCACCAAGCCGTGAATCTTATTACGTTAGCTTTAATTTGCACACAAATCCATTTTTCATAATAATTCTTACATTTGAAAAAAACATAGGATTGAGCAGAGCCTGAGCAGTGGTAATAAAATTCTACTTCACTCCACTGAACTTGTATGCAGTTCATATGACAAGTATTCATTCGTCTTGAGCTAAGGTAGCAATAAGTTATAATTATAAGATGCATGGTTTTTCCGTTTCCCATGTCACGTCTGTTGTTTATATTTCACATTCAACATCATTTGAACAAAGAACATATTGGTTAAATGGTGTTGTTGGTTGTTTGAAAAAAGGATTTCAGACTGAACTATATAAAGTTTTTAAATATATTCTATTATAATGCACCTGCAGACCTGCATATATTTTTTGGTCGGAGTAACTTTCTGCATTTCAATGAACAGTAAAATACAATGAATCCTTTATTCTGGCATTTGGGTAGGTGTAGGTAGCAGATGGCCCACGACATTCACATAATATGCCAAAATGCAATTTTGCTTCTCTAGCGTTTACTATTGCATACCTATTTTATCCGTCATTTCGCTCAAATGCACAGTACGCCATCACACCCGCAATGACGTTTTGGTTAGTGTATTGTTGTCGTTTGAAACAGAACCAACTGGTACGACATGCTACCTAGTTATTACCTTTGTCATTAAAAAATCTTTATTGAATTTCATTTACTCTGTAATCGCTACTGCTCCGAGTACATTGTACTTTATACTCCATGAATTTCTTCGGTGAAAAAAGATTTTGTTATCTTCGTTTTATTCTTGGTTTCTTTCAAATAAACAAAAAATGTTGGTATACAAACAAAAACAATCGTACACATGTAGGCATGGATTTATTTAACATAAATATTTCAAACCATTTTTACAAATCAGATCAGACAGTAGTATAGATTGCCATTAAGAAATTAAAGATGCGTAATACAAACCAATCATACATGAATTTGCAACCTGACACTTTATTAAGATGGTTACGATGGCATCAGATAGTTAGCAAACCCATCTTCTGAACTATATCTTTTTTAGGAAAATTTTACTTCGAGTTAATGTAGTAAATAAATAAGAAGTCTATACTTTCATTAATGTATAAGACCGTTCAGAAAAATATGTCATTAAAAGTACGCATTTCGCTTGTAATATGTTGTAATTAAAATTACAGTGCTGCGTTATTTTGGGTTACTTGATTTACGACACCACTGGTTTTTGCAGTGTTATGCCAAATACGTTACTTTTAATAAGTCAGCCTAGATCAATCGTCATTCGGCATTAAATTTAATAAATAGGAATGTGCCCGTAATAATTGTTGATAATAAACTATTTTGTTATGTTATGTCATCACAATGTTTGTATGCAACAACGAATCTACCTGCGAAAAAATGTATACGACAGAAATTTGTTCTTGCCAGCTAGTAGTTTCCAATCCAACTGGCGAAACCTTTTCTCCCAACTGGACATAACCAGAAATTGTCACTACGCATCAGTAGAAACTGTTGGTATGGATTCATATTTAATTTAAGTCAATGAACAAATTACAACTGAACTTCATAAATCATTGATTATTCTTTCGTTTTTGGACTGTGCGTTGTGGAATCAGACAATAGGCTAAAAGAAAGTAAAGTAACCTACAAAAATTCCAGCCTTTTATCTCATTTAAAAAGTATTGTGCAAATGTAGCTAAAGTTCTATTTAATTCATTTACCTATGTTACATGAATCATGTATGCAGCATGTGCGTAATGGGATTAATAATCCCAATAATTAAGTTTTAAATATCATCAAATGAGTTTGTCGTCATCAAATTCATTAATATATTAGTAATACCTATGCCCTTTTTAATTTTATTGAAACTTTTTAGTTATTTAATAACTAACTGCACAAACGTACGTACATGTACATTATTTCGCATTTTATTTCAGTGTCATGGATACAATATTGTTATCTAAACTATATCTAACATTGTAATATGACTACAATTGCATGTTACTACTTTTTAATACGACTGTAAACTTTACGTCTGCCCCCGGAAAACTACATTTCCGTTTCTCAAAGTTCTTTATATGTAACGTATATATATACGTTAAATATAAAGGTTCACATATACATGGCATCGAATATTCATATTGTTCTACTTCAAATAACTCTACAGGTATCAGTTCACCCCAATAGCAAAGTTATCGTTCCATTTAAAATTGTGTAAAGAATTGTAACGACGGTCGTTTTGTGTACGTAGTAATAATGGCCCACGTTTATACGGAAGTCCCTTATGCTCAAAATGTACTTGTTCATCCATTTGTGTGATAACTGTTTTCTAGCGTCATACATCCAAATCGCCCGTATGTTAACGGAAGTCTCAAAAAGGAGTCCCTGCTTCCGGTAAACTGATGCTAAATACAGCAAGGCAAATGTTGCAGCAAAAGCCATAATCTTCGCCTGCCGCCCGTCCAATCTAACGACACCATACAAAGCCAGCGTTGCAATTGCCATGGTTACTGATTTTTGTGTTGGCTGAACCCAAATACGATACGTGTCTGCGAAAAGAACTTGAAGGACACGAAGAATGTTTAAAGTAGCAACGAAATGCTTATTTTCCCGCAATTTAGAGCATGTCTGGTGATCCTTAAACCTAGGACTGCAAATTAAATTTATTAAATTAAATTTTGATTATTAGCAACACTTTAATAGTATTAATCCTAAAATATGCGTAGTTTTACGTACTTGAGCTCTTTCAAGAGACGAATCCCGGCGCAGATGTATACGTATATTGGAAATATATAGAAATAAATATTGGTCCAAAGGTTATACCAGATCCAGCATTGTACCAGCATAAGGAACATCTTTAAAACTTTTTTGTGTTCCATGGTAGCACCCAAAACAGAGGTCAGAAAGTGTGGGGTCTCGGGCTTTTTTAGCATAAGCAAAAAATTCTGAAGAAAGATGAGATTCCCAAATAGAAACAGGATAGTGAGAAACGTATTGCACTTTACCAGAGAGCTCTTTCTATCTCGACTCATTTCATATTTTGCTCCCATGTTTTTGAAAACTCTCATGTATTCTGCAATAAACTGTGCCGTAATGTCACCTTTGAGAACGGCCTGAAAGTCAAAAACGACGGACACAGTGTAGCAAGTCAGCACATATGTGGTCTGAATTATGGCAAAAAGTGGAGCTCCCTGCTTCTTCAATCTTATCAGTTGATATGCAACAAATATTACGTAGAAAATGTTGATGAGCTTATTAGCACGTTCGTACAGTCGCCGGATGCGGTGAGCACTTCTTGCCGTAACACGTGGCGGCTTTCCATTGCGAAAGTCGTAAAAGCGACTTGGAGCACCACCACCAAGCCATATTAAGTTGCAAGAAAGGATAAGGTAACGTCTAGTTTGAGGAGACAACATTTCAAATTTTATTTGCAACTTCTAAAGTGTACGAAATTTTAGTAAGCGTTTACCAGCAGTTGTAGAAGGGTTAACTCAGTGAAGTCGACAATATCGACAGCTTAAAGTGTGCAATGTGACGCTAGTTTTATTACAAGTTTTCATTACGCAAAAGTAACGAAAAATACGTAATTGGGTTACGCAATTATAACAACTTTCAGTGTTTGAATATTTAAGTGGTTAAATGTAAAATGTGTGTACTATACACTCTACAGTGTTCACGATGCAATAAATATCATTAATAAATACGTTGTTTGTTGATGAGAGACAAAAGCAAAAAATGTCAACGTAATGTTCCAGAAAACGATCTATTTTTGGAAAGGAAACACTTTCGACAGGTTGATTGGCAAATTGGCAATATGAATATCTGCAGGAGTCGCACATTTATGTAACCAAATACAAGGGGACTGCCCATATCCCGTTGACACGTCATCAGTAGGAGTGTTGTTACAAATTATCTCCAAGCCTAACCTATACATACGTAGGTGCAATTTTGGACTCTAATTTATACTTGATGATAATGTATTCAGTTTTTCGATTATGGGTGTGCATTTGAAGTTTAATTGGATAACGCTAACATAAATGTAATTAATTAAAATTAACTTTGATGACTACCTTGTTCACTGGTAAGCAATTACTAATATGAACCATGATGCATGTAGCTTTCAGCAGAAAAATTAATACTTGCCAAGGTTAAGTGCAAATTAGTATCCACACGCGCTTTATTATGGATCTTTGTTTTACAGTTTAGTTCAGTAAATACACTCAACGTTTTCAACTTACAAGTTATGTAAAAACATTTGACTAACAAGTCCACAAAATGTGCATTTCCACTGAATAGTATGCTTAACTTATACGCTTGAAACGAAAGGAATAATTTGCCCTTAAGATATTTATAGGCTATCTTTTAAGTTAAGAAACTTACGCAGTTACCTAGGCATGAAGTTACATTATATTTCTGAAAGAAGCATATTATTCATCTACCCCAACAGTAAAGTTATCGTTAGATTTAAAATGGTGTAAAGGATCGTCACAACAGTCGTTTTGTGCACGTAGTAGTAATTCCCAACGTTAACCCTAAATTGCTGGACACTAGAAATGTACTTGTTCATCCACTTGCTAGATGCCTGATCCTGGTTGTCGTAGAGCCACGTTGCCAGTAATTTAACAGACGTTTCATAAAGAAGTCCCTGCTTCCTATAAACTGATGCCAAATAGAGCAGGGCAAAAGTAGCAGCAAAACCCATAATCTTCGCTTGCCGTCCTTCCAGCTTAACCACGCCAAATAGAGCCAATGATGCAATTGCCATGGTAACCGACTTTTGCGTGGGTTGCACCCAAATCCGATAAGTGTATATGAAAAGGGCATGAAGTACGCGAAGTGTGTTTAAGGCCTGGATGAAGTGCCGTCTCTCGCGTAAGGTAGAATAGGTTTCGTGCTCTGTAATTTTAGGACTATAAAGTACAGCAAGTTAGTTACCTGTACAATTATGCACTATAAACTAGGATCATGTTAATTGAAATTAACTTACTTTAGTTCCTTCAAAATTCGAATTCCACAACATATGTACACATAGATTGGGAAAATGTAAAAGTAAATATTTGCCCACAGGTTATACCAAATCCAACATTGTATTAGCATTAGGGAAACTTTTAAAATCTTTATGCCTTGCATTTCCTTCGTCAACACTGAAGTCAGAAAGTGTGGTGCCTCTGGCTTTTTCATCATCAGCGAAAAATTCTGAAGATAAATTAGGATCCCAAAGACAAACAAAATTGTGAGAAAAGTGTTACATTTTACTAGAGATGCTTTTCTACTTCCGGTTTTCACGTATCTCTGCTCCAATTTTTTAAAAACTTTCATATATTCTGCAATGAATTGTGTCGTTATGACACCGCGGCGCAAAGCTTGGAAATCGAAAACAACTGACAAAGTGTAACACGTCAGCACGTACGTTATTTCTACGATGGCAAACAGAGGAGCTCCTTGTTTCTGCAGAGATATCAGTCGATAAGCAACAAAAAATATGTAGAAAACGTTAACAAGTTTATTAGCTCGTTCAAAAAGTCGTCGAAGTTTAAAGGAGCTTCGTGGGGTTACACTTGGGGGCCTACCGTTGCGAAAATTGTAAAATCTGCTTGGTGCGCCCCCACCTATCCAAATTATGTAACAAGAAAGAATGAGATAACCTCGGGTTAAGGGCGACAGCATTTTTTAAATTGTTCGTTCTGGAAACGTGAACTCTAAAAATTTCACGGCGGACGCGGACACTGTCGTACGTATTTATTCCAAGTTTTTGATGAAATAAAGAATATCAATAGCTTCAACGTTCACGAATAAAATTGTTTATTGCAATGTTATGCCACCAAAAGTCCATACACCATAACTAGTCGAGATATTTTAAGCCTGTTTTCATACGACATATGGACTAAAAGGACTATGCAAACAGAGAGGAGCAGTTAAGAGTTCCCAATGACTGAATATTTCATTGGAATGGAGATATATTACGGCAATCATATTACAACAAACTGAATTCGCTGAATAAATCTGTCTTTGTAGAAAAATGACTAATGACTATGTTACTGTATTTAAGTGTCCTTGACAAAAAATACTTTACTCCACGAATCGAGCGTGCGATTAAGAATCTAAACAAACTCACAGACATTAACAAATCAAATACGGCCGTTACTATGTATGACTACTGGCTGAGATAATTTTGTTTGTGTAGGAGTGCCGTAATGTGTGTATCTACCGTGCAATGAATATTCGATGAGACAATTAGTGTAGGTGTATTTTAATTGAACCTTCAGTAGTAAATTGATAGGATATGCATGCAAGACTGATCAAGTCATTGTGTGCTATGGGTGACATATAAGGATGACGGATCGGAACAAAGTGAAAGTAGATGGAAAGCATAACGTAACAGAAATCACCTACTGTGACACTCGCCGACAATTCCATCGTCAGGCTTATGAGACGAAACTTTCAAAGCTAACAGTTAACTCAAAGAAGTAGAAATTGGAATGGAAAGCGTTTTAACATGCATATCAATGTAAACGTTTGCTATCATGAACCACAAACTTACCAAAGATAATTCCTTTTATAGAAACGGTTCATTTCAAATGAAAAAGCAGCGTGTTAATCTAAGCTAGGAATACATAACTACAATGCAGAACATTTGAACGTAGATAGTAGCTGTGCTGTGGTAATCCTTGTTTAATATATGAAGTTATATTTCGGATATATGCAGTAACAGTTAGCCAGTAACTACTATGCATTCCGAATTTGACATTCTGTGAACAGCTCAAAATGGTTGTTTTTGGAATATCTTCAAAAGTCTTATCTTATCAAAGTCTTATCATGTAATGTTTACTCAACCATTGAACCATTACATGACACATTAAACGACTGAAATAACTCCACAAATAAAAACTGTAATGTGCAATTTTAGCTGGCATGATTAACAGTTCAAGTTCATAACAACATCTTCAATCTTCTAGAAAAGAGATCTAACAACAGCTAACAACTTTTGGAGAATCAAATAGGAATATTTGAAGGAATTACGTATATAGCAGGTATAGGTAAAAGCAAACACTTTTACATAAAGTAGTATTATACATAAATCAGGTCATAATCATCTTGAGAATCATATATTATCTGGTATATATTTCAGAGAAAACGTTGTGCTTTCTCACCAATACTTGAACGTGCAATACTTGGAGCGAAACTGAAAGATTAATACATTTAAAATAACTAATTTCCCTTTAGTGTGGAGAAAAATATTGACATGGACAAGCCAAGGAAATATACGAAATTGGTGGAAAAAAAGCAGTCATACGTAACCAACAAGAAAGGCGATAAGATAAAGGTAACCACCATAGTATCAAAACAGCCAGCCGTTCGGAAACCAAAGGCAGTGCCAACAACGTCACATTGTTCCACTGGTCAATCAATGAAATGTAAAACACCAAACTCACAGTCAGCCTCAGGAAGGAAGGTGCCAACTAAAAAGCCAAGCTCTAGTAATAATACTCCTGTTCAAAATAAAACTAAAAAAGTTTCAGTCAATGCGAAAAGTAATAGTAAAAGAACCACCATCAACATCAAGTTTTGACAACAAAATTGTATTTATGCTGGGATGTTATTATTTTTCAATTAAAAATAAATTAAACCGTACATGTGATATTTTGTCATTGTAAATTATAATTTGTGTCTAGACGGGCTAACCACATATTTTTTGTCGTTTGAGCCCTGCCTTGTGCTTGTGCTTGACTCAAGGTATAATATTAATTGCTATCCTTTTATTAAACATCCTGCATGCAAAATTGATTAAATGCGTACTCTACTAATTTATCAGCTTTTATTTCAGCTAGAGCCAATTACAGAACATAAATGGAAGAAATAATGTAATCTAGGAAATTAGCGAGTAAGTAACATTGAGTACTCGCAAAAACTCATTGCATTAAAGTAACCCAACTTAAGTAATCTGTAGTCACATTCCCATTTTTGGAATTTGTAGCAGAAAATTCGAAGTTACTGCGATTCCTACGTCCAGCGCTGACCTATCCCTGCCCACGTCAGTGCAGTAATACTGTACAATGTTTTTGATAAATCCGGCTAAAATTTTTAAGTCAATCAATGAAATTACAAAATTGACAAGCTAAAGCATGACTAAAAATAGGCTTGATTATATGAACTGAGCAATTCCATGACTTACATCTGCGTTCTATCTCGACCAACATTCCACTCAAAGCGAGTCTGCCATTACATATGACCATGTGGGTACCTTTCTCTTGCTCGTCGCAAAGTGGCTCCATGGCAATGTCGGCGTCTTTCTTATAGTCCCTGGTGAACTGTATTCCACGTACCATTGGACATTCCTTCTCCGCGGTTAATCTTCGACCGCCATGGGTTCTGACTTTTGTTGAAGTCTCTTCTTGGGAGTCTGAACCTGAACACTCCAACTGAATGCCTTCCGTCATCATGTTGTCCTTGTCCCATGAAATCTTTTTAATAAATGATCCTGCGGGACATTTCACGTCTCTCGTGTAGGTTCCACATCTTTTGACAGTGGAAATTCTCTCATTCCAGTCCGCACCTACAAAGTAGTGGTCTGGGGCGGTTGTCCAAAACATATCATCAGTGGGTCGCCAATGATTATGCATCTGAACACAGGTCCCTCTTTGAATTTTAAACGATGATGTCTTGTCGTTGAAGTTCCTTAAAAAGACGCCGTCTTGGTGCTCATCAATATCCTCCAAGTCCACTTGCTCGCCTTAAGGCGTATCAACACAAACGTGGGAATATTTAGATCATGTCGATGGAACGTACATATTTCGGCAATAAGTTTATTATTTTAGGTCTTGTAGCTTACCTTGAAAGTTTGAATGTTCGTAAACCGTTACAGACGTTTGGGTCGCTACTTGTTGATAAAGTAGTGCCAGCGTTCCCAAAACTATTTTGATCATCATGTTAAATGGATGCAAGAAATTTCGTGGAGAATTGTGTAGAGAGAAAGTTACTGAAAGAGTTTGAATTTCAAAGATCTAGCTTGCGATTCATCAAATATGTACCTATGATAATGATAAACGCTTATTCTTGAGACAACACAGAAGAGTGACCTTGGTGATAGTCTAAAAATTCAGACAAAAAATATTTGACTGTGTCTGCTCCTTTTAAAATACAGTCAATTGGCTAACTGATCACAAGTGTTCCTAAAACCCAATCACTTTATAAATAAATTAATACGTGACAAAAGGGAAACGAAGCGACTGTTGAATAAGACGCGTTAGTCTGTCTGTCAGTCCGCTAGTCCAGAAACACTCTAGACGCTGTGTCCTATTTGGTCCAAAATTTACATGAATGTACATATCTTAGAGACAAGGGAAGGACCCTATTGATTTTCAGCTAAATCGGTGAACAAAAACCGTTAATGGCCGTTACCATTTTGAAAGTTTTGCATTGTCGGATATGTTGAGGAATCATTAGAGTTATCATATATTTTGCAATGCGCTAACAAACACAGGGCACGGCTACGCCAATATGATTAGTTTCAACTTTTATATTTTCGTTGTATGAATTTCGAATAGTAGTATCCTGTCCTGTTGTTTGTCCATTCATCTTCCTTTGATGAATTGCACACTTGTAGTCATTTTTAAGTCCAGGAAATTCCGTTTTTAAATGATAGATAGTTGAAGTATTAAACAGAAATTTTATTTAAAAATTCAGATAATCTGTATTGCACACCTGCAGCATGCAAGAATAAATTATTCTGAATAATTAATAGAATCAAAATATTTTTCACTTTTCTGCTAAAAAGTACAAATAATAATATGCGAATAGCAACAGACACAACTCGGCCATTAATTCTTCAGAATTATGATCATGTGAATGAAAACAACCGAATTCATGCACATTAACGTTACTGCTGAATGCAAGAGCACCATTCCTGCTTAAAATATACTAATAATGATCTGAACTATATTATAATTTGTTTATATTATACATGCCACTTGCTCGGACACTCTTGCACCTTCTTATCTTCCCCATTCTGCAAAAGAAGCTGGGTACGCTGCGAAAATAGCTACAACTACCAAAAGGAGAAAATACTCGACAGTCCTGGACCAAAACTTATCTTTCCTACCGTTCGCAGTTGAAACAATTGGACCTTGGTGTGATGAGGCAATAGAATTCGTGAACAAATTGGGAGGTTTACTAGCATTACACAGTGGAGAGTCACGTTCCAGACTATACCTAACGCAGAGGATAGGAATCGCAATCCAAAGAGGAAACGCAATCTCAGTAATGGGGACCTTCCCACCTAGTGATAATTTGAATGAATTGTTTTACATTTTAAACCCTAGAAACTAGTCAAAGTGTATTGTTTATTAATTAATATCCATTCAAAATTGTTAAATCATTGTGAAATGTTTCCCCCAATAAAACCATATATTTGTTTATCGTTAACTGCTGCGTTATAATTGATTCGTTAATTCTGAACTTTCTTATTGAAATGATAATTTTTTGGCTGAATGGTGTACCACATAAGTTACGTAGCATAACACAAATGTCCACATTTGTCTTAGCTGCCATAGCCTAAATGCTGTAGTTACAAGAATAAACATGCACTCTTGTTCGTTGTTGTAAGTAAAAGGAAATGAACTTGAAATCGTCAGAAAAAAAAGTTAAATATAGTGGTTGAGAGCAAAATGGCAACTACATACCAAGTTCATTTGAATTGAAATCTCAATTTATACAATGATTGATTGAATATTCACACAAAAATGTTACATCACTAAAATAGTTGGAAACTGTGATTTGTCCGTTTATGTTGAAGAAAAAATGTCAATCTTGATTTGTGCAATTTGTACGTGTAAAGTAATGTAATGATATGCTGCTAAGAATGCTTTTGATTTAATTGACGAGCACGTCCCAGGGATACGACAATGAAAAGATGACATGACGGTTAGTACATAGTGTATTTTGGCTCTCGTTTTAATAAACACGGTTCTATCTTGCAACAATATAATAAAATATGAAATAACTGAAAGTATTTACAATAAATTATTAAAATTTTATTCAATTCGTATACATGCCCATTTTAACTTCACACACATTTATCGTTATTTATCGCAAATTGTATAATTATATTCGTTAGTCTTATATTAATTCTTTACATATAATCCTTAGCACTGTTTTGTGCCACTTAAAATACAATCCCCCTTCTTCGACCCTTTCCGAGAGAGAAAGTTACCTTTCTTTCCTTCCTGCTCCTGATATTCATCCTTATGTTTTGATTTCATGTGATTTCTCCAATTGTGACGATGAGCATACTTTTCCCCACAGTACTGACAAACGAATGGCTTTTCCTTTGTATGCGTTCGCATGTGCTCCTCTAGTTTATGTTTCATCACAAACTTTTTCCCGCACGTGGAACACTGATACTTCCACGAGTCTGGATCCTTGTGATACTCCATGTGCAGGGCGAGGCAGTTTTTCCCTCTAAACCCCTTTCCACATTCCGGACAGACAAAAGCTGGAACTTCATGTGCTCGTTTATTGTGTTCTTTCAATTTCCTTCTAGCCATCATCTTATCACACTTGGGGCACTTGACAAGTATATCCTTATCTGTGCCATGAATCAATTTATGTTTATCTAGCTCTTTTTCCGTGGCAAACCTTCGTTTGCACATGGGATATTCACATGCGAAAGTGAGGTTTGGGAAGCAATGTGGGTGTAGGCGTTCCATGTGATATCTAAGGTGATATTCCGAATGATAGGACTTGCCAGTGCCACATTCCGGGCATTCCAGGCTCCCCCCAAAATGTATCTTCATTCGATGCTGGTTCAGTTGATTGCTTTTGACAAAGTAAGCTGGACATTGGTTACAGTGGTAAATTTGTGAGGGATCCAAGCCGTCGGTTTTATGAAACAAATTAAAATGTTGGTCATCCCATTTCCTGTCAAAAGATTCAGCACTGCAAATGGGACACGTGTGGATTGCGGTGGATAAGTTGAGGTGCGTTTTGAGGTGATGGCGAACGTACGCAAACTCCATTTTAAAGTTTTGCGGGCATCTGGCACATTTGTACTGGTCCGTACTCATGTATGAACCTGGGACAGGTCGTTTTCTCCTTTTAGTGCACGTAGAAACTTCCGTTCTCAGTGCGTGTTCTGTTTCATGGACTGCCAAATCTGGAGCATACTCCTTGACAACTTCACAAAATTGACACTTGAAGCTGCCGTGATGCTTCTGATGACTGTCCAAATTTTCTCGAGTTTTAAAAGTCTTGGTACATGAACGCACCGGACACACAAATGTATAAGTTCTTAACTCGGACCAGGCTTGGAAACTACCGCTTTCTACACTTTCCCCCGGGCGTATTTCACGCCTCTTGGCGTGGTAATTTCTTCTGTGCAAATTTAGAAGATAGAACTGTGCGAATGTCTTGTTGCACAGCTTACATTCGTAAGAACCTTTCTTCTTGTCTGACTTCCCAAACCCAATTTCTTCATCGTTAAGATCAAAGTCATCCTCATCAACTACTGTTGCTGGCTGAGGGAGAATATTGTGCACTTTGGCCTTGTGGAAATGTAATTGCATTTCAGTTCTAAAGTAAGCAGAACAATTTTCAGCAGGGCACCTCCAGATTTTATTAGCATCCATGCCGGTCGTGTCGTGGTTCTTTCTGAAATGTTCATCTTGAATGCTAAAACGAATCTTGGCTTTGCAGATTTTACATTCCACAATATTGACCTTTTTCTTTCTTTGTGTTCTTTTACTTGGAAATGCTAAATCAAAATGGGCTTCGCCAAAATGCATAAAATATAAAAAGGGCACCTTTGTTTCAAATGTGCACCTGGGGCAATAGTATATTTCCTCCTGGAGATCACTGATTCGGTTGTGTAGATGTTTTTCTCTTTCGTGCAAACTGAGGCCAATCACGTTGTCCTCGATAACCTCACAAAAGTTACATTTGTATTGGCCTGATGCATGTAATTGGCGATGCTCCTTGTATTCATCCTTGCTCATTTTATAGCCTTTGCACGAATCCAGTTTGCAATAAGAATATTTTGATTTTCTAACATTTCCGTGCATTTCCGTTCCATCCAGGAGCTTACCACTGCTTGGAGTTGCTTTGCTCCTTTTGACAATTTTGCGTTTTACACGTTCTGTCTCATAATAATCTTCATTTCCTGAGTACTCACTCGTAGCACTTGAGGAGGAACTCAGGCTGTCATTATCATGATCAGGTTTGTAATCAGAATTGTCGGAATGATGGCCCCCTTCGGCTTCAATTTCTTTCTTCACTTTTTTAACAATCTGTCTTATTTTTCTACGGAGATTATATCGTGATGATGACGAGGGTGCATGATCATGCTCTTGTACTTCCGGTTGACAATTTTCTTCCCCAGTTTCTTTTGCTTCTACTTCTCTTGTATTTGTATCACACACCACAACTCCAGTTTGAACGCTGCTTTCTCCCAGTTCCTGTACTTGTTCCTCTGTTTCGTTACCCAATGAACTGCTTTCCATCGTTATCTCTTCATTATCGTCAACAGGGTTAGTAGGATTTTTTTCATTTCGAGAGGATTCTTCAATAACACACTGTGAACGTTTTTTCAAAAGTATCCGTCTCAGCAGCAGGTGACTTTTATTTCTCTTGTGGTCACTGAGGGTCCTGTCGTAAACCTTGCAAATCGGGCAATAGTACCGCTTCTTACGGTTGGGCTTGTCGGAATGATACTGAACAATATGTCTGCGAAGGTGCCATCTCCCGGTAAAGACTTTCTGACAATGTGAACAGCAATAGGAATCCGTTTGATTATCGGATCGGTCAACCTTGATGGCTGTGTGTGCACTTGTTCCTGCTGACTCCATTTCGGCGTCGGAAGTCTTGACTGGTTCGTCTTCCATGGTTTGCAGAGGCTCAATTTTAACAGGTACTTTCGTTTCGCTACACATAAAATAAAAATTGGTTAAAACTAGAATTACACATTAATACAAGAATCTAGAAAGGTATATTATACGTTGTACGTGATTCATAGTCTCTTACTCTGAAGGCAATCCGCTTTCGTCACCATCAATGCTGGAATTAAGATCACTACTTTCGCTATCAGACTCGCCGTGAAAATCGTCATCGCCTGACCAGTCACCGCCATGATTCACATCTTCAAGACTTTTTGAGGGGGCGGTAAGAAGTTGTGGTTGGTTTTGAGTCGGTTCTTGCTCAATATTAGACTTCACTTGGTCATTCAGTCGTCCACTAAAACAAAATATAGAGCTTTAATTTTCATACATGTAGTTGTTTAAAAAAAAACGAACAGAGAAGTATGTACATCACATAAATTATAAAGTAAAAGTCGAAATAAACGGGAACCTTGAAGACGTTTGGCCTGGTGTTTTATTGCACTGTGCTGTGGTTCTATTGTCCTCTCCAGTTTCTCTTTCTGGGCGTTGGTTCAGCATTCTAATTCTATCGCGTTGGTCGTCCATGACCAATATAGCAATGTCATCGTAAGATGTGCTCGATTCTGGAGATGTTGTCCCGTCAACATGGCTTTCCATTGACGCCAGGAATGTCACAGCAGAAAAAGACATAATCCATCCAAGAAACATTCCCAGTTTTGTGGAAGGATGTAAAGTGGTGGTAGTACTCTTCACGTCCACTCGATCCAGGACAACCCTAGGTTGTGACTTTGATAGTCTCCGAGTACCTGCAAGCAACACAAGCATTTTATTTAAAATTAATACAAGTTTTAACACTTGTAAGGAATGTATAGACTTTTGAGACACATGCGATAGTGTGCATACATAAATTGATGACGGCGGTCCTCAATGTCTGTAAATTTTGTAGCCTCCTCTGCACTATCCCATTGGCATCTAATTCCTCCTCCTCCATTTCGGCGTCAGCTTCGTGGGTACCCCCACAGACATGCCGAGCTTCCTCCTCAAAGAACCGCTGTAAACGCCGGAATCTTTTCGGTACTCTGCTTGCCAACTTCATTAGTTCGACAAGTGTCTCCAGTTTCCGTTCCAGTTCCATCTCCAAGCATTTCAGTTGGTGGAACACTTCACAAAACGAACCAATTATAACCTGACAATCTTTACAGAAACCAAGCCCTTTGCTCCCATTAAACGCATCCAATGATTCCTTCTTTCCTCTGACCTTTGGTCCGGCAACTCTCTCCAGAATTTTAATAAAGTTTCTAACTAGATTCATAGATGCATTGTCACTTTCATCAGCTTCATCATCACATCCGTTTCCTTCTGTCTCCTTATCCACTTCATTCTTCACCTTCACTTCATTACGCTTATCATTTCCGAGTACAGTAACTTTATAGCAAGCCACACAAACACAGCGATACGGCAGAGAAGAATAGTTTTCACCATTTCCAATGGAAAACGCAGCGGCAGGAGATGCCATTTTTAAAGCATTTAAGTTAACCTTAAACACGTGCACACTAAAAACGGTGCAATGGACAGGGAATCCAATGTAATTTACATGGCAACAATAATAATTAATGGCTTGCCATTTGTTTGGCTGCTTTCCCTCCTGTCAGTTTTGTTTTTATTCTGTTGACAGAGAAATGCATGAAAAGTATAAGCTGAAGTAAACAAGTACGGCTGGCTGAAAAAGCCCTGTTTTTATTTACATGCAACGCAATATACTCGTACAGCTGAGCTGGCTGAAAGTTGCACGGTTGGTTATTGTGCTCGTTGGATTGCTATGTGCACCTATTTTGGCCGTCTCATTCATGCGTTGTTGGTTATTTTTGCAATTACTTATGTATTGATTTAAAGGGATCTCCTATTCGATTTTTAACTGCTGGAATTTGCACATCGATTGTCCACAAGCAGTAAAATGAATCTAGGAGTGAATAAATGGTGAAGGGTAACATTAACATCCGAAAATTAAGGACCTAAATCCTTAATTCACCATCTGGGGTTATGTGAGATTCATAACCGTAGTGACATAAATAAACAATATTAGCGCAATATTAATATTTGCACAGTGCAAATATTAATATTGCGCTAATATGTGCAAATTGCACTGCAATGGCAAATATTTCCGTAGAATTCAATCTCACGTGAATTGATAAATTGATTAATGGTTATGAAATAGTGGGGAAATTGAAAGAGTATTTGGTGGATTGTTTTTTGTTTCCCTTTTCTGGCATTCATGCTTACCATCATAATATAGCGAGTTATTGAAATGACCTTTCCAAAATATCGAGTTACAGTTAAGCGCATGATGATAGCGACATGCTCAAGTAATTTTTATTCAACACAAAAGCGCTACTATTACCCCTGTAAAAGAATAAAAAAACGGGTTTTCAAAACTTGGTCATGCCATTCCTAGGTCTTCGTCTTACAATTCTTGCATTCATCTATAGGGTTTTGGAAATAGTAGCAACATTTCGAAGAAGCATTACATGCATTTACAAAATATATTTTATTTTCATGGGTTGCCGTACTGGGAAATTAAGTTAGGTATTCAAATAAACTTTTTTTGGACAATTTGGCACACACTCCTTCCAAAATGGAGGAGTGTCTTTTTTATAGAATTGTTTAAATTTACCCTTGAAAGTTCCACTATAATAAAGTTACATGTGTCATCATTTCATGCATGTCAATTTTGAAATAAATAGGTGTAAACAGACTTTTCCAATGGTGCAAACTATCCGTTTCCTATTTCTAAAATTAACAATGAAAATCGGACTGTCGTAATGATAATTATAAAGCTTAATGATGTTTTTCCTCGTTTGCGTAACCACTTAATTTTTTTTCCGTGGCTCCGGTGATAGGCCTTGCACTAATACAATCTCAATGGTAAATACAACTTGTAGTAAACTCAGCATCAATGGTTTTGTCACTGTAAAACAGTTCAATCCGTTCATTCCCAATTGTGGTCCTGTATTCAATCGCCTATCAAGCTTGGCAATCTGAAAGCAGTTACAAAAATTGTCTTCAAACTACTTATAAAAATGCAACTACATTTGCTGCTAGAAAATGTACCGGTCCCGTGTAAATTTCTTCGGGACAACGCCTCACAATCTCCCTGGTTTCGTGTGCCTGCTCATTTACTCTTGCCATGTAAAGAGAAAATAGGAAAATTCTCATGATGACGTGAATAAATGACCATGGACTGTAAATGGAGTGTACAATACTGTTCTTTTGGTTATTAATTGGATTGAGGGTGTACAATATCTAAATTAAAGCATAGTTATACTAATTACTAATACATACATATTAAATCAATGGTAAAAATTGGACTAAAAATGATATTTGATTTACTTGCATGCAGACATAGTAAATATTGACTGTATATGACACAAAAATAACTGGTGACAAGAATTGATTCATTATTTTCATTACATCGCACAGAGACTCGTGGTCCTTGGCCAATTGATACCATCGTTGTCTCTCTAAAAAATAATGCAAAGTTAAATTACAAGTCCTCTCGTTCATGACAGTCATTGACATGGGCATGGAAATTCTTAACCGACGCGGCGACGTCGTCCCCGGGATTTCGTGCCTCCCATCAGCGGGACATATTTGGCTAGCAAGGATATATTTGGCTATCAGGGACATATTTGGCTAGCAGGGACATATTTGGCTAGCAGGGACATATTTGGCTAGCAGGGACATATTTGGCTAGCAGGGACATATGAAAATATCATGTTCAAACAGTATTTACCTTGCTCAGTAGGTGCCAACTTATTGTCTTTTTTAGAAGGCGATAATGGTCGGAAAATGATTTCTTCTCCGATTTTGTTAAGAACCTTAAACTTAAAATATAGGGCTCTTGCCAACAATGCTATCAAGACGTCCACGTAGTTTCCTCCGTAAAGTATGAATTTATGAGCAATGCCAGCAAGCACAGGAAAAATTGGATTATAGCCTAAACAATTTTTCCAGGAGGGATGGGCGCGCCAATAGTACATCTTCAGAACAGGTGCGTTCTTATTCTGCTCCACACCGTGCCTCGAGTCGTGACCTAATAGGAACATTTTGAAATATCTGAAATTGTCTATTTTTTGCATACAAGATATTTTAGTACTGCTCAGCTTCACCGTTGATGTTGTCAAACATTACAAAGTACTCCAGATGCAACACGGCGTTTTCCAGAATAGCCGATGTGAGTACTACGGTACTGGCTAGAACAATGGTCCTCTTCAAACTTTTATCTCGTTTCGTATACTTTAGCGCGTTACATTTTGACCATGACTCAAATATTTTTATGAAATCGTGTCGGTAAATGAAAAAGTAGGTGTACACAAAAAGTCCCCAGGCTACAAATGTCGATTCTCCCATCGCTTCCGCGATTTCCAAAGCGTTACGTTTCTTTCGTTGGGTTGCATTTGCGATAGAAATAAGCATATTTAATGAGAGAAGCGAGGCGATGCAAAATGTCGTCAACGCAGGCAGGCTTTTCCAGCTTTGAATAAAATAGTTTTACACCTTTGTTAATTCATTCAGATAACTAAAAATAATATTTTGTACATATGCTCTGCAAATACCTGTATTTCCAGTCTAGGTAGGAAGTTTTATAAACGCCAGTGATTGGTATAATCCCCAAACACCTTCCCAGAATAAGTAGACCTCTGAAATTAGTTGACAGTTCATTCTCTTGCTCGTGCTCAGTAGGTTCAAGGTGAATGTGTTCCCCAGGGTATAATTTCGAGTTTGAACCATTGAATGCCTCAAATAAGCGAAGGTTGCTGGAAATGCTGTTTGTACTTGCAGCAGATCTTTTGGCAAACATTTTAAAATGCATGCTTTATGTACGGTTCAGAACTCGTTGGAACTTTTCAGTTCCAAGAGTTCTAGAGTGACGAAATGAGCAACTGGAGACGTAAATGGTTAAGTTTCAAAGTATTATAAATGTTTGTCTGTTTGTTAGACACATATGTACAAACAGAGCCAACGGTAAGTGTACTATTACTCTGTGAAAAACAACAAAATTAACACGTTTGAGCGTTCCTTTAAATGATAATTTACCACGAGTCGAGTGGGCGAAATAAAGGGTTTCACTCGAAAACAGTAATTTTTCTGTCCAACTACCAATTTATTGTCATACGTGTTTTCTGTAAAATACCCATGGAAGAAAGCTTATATGCCATATATGTATGACAGAAGGAATGGCTATTTAGTGTTATTTTTTGGGTCTCCGCTTAAAGCCGGCTAGCCAATGACGAAGCTCAACGATCCAAACACAGCCAATCAGCTGCCCAGCATGTCCAAACGCTCAACATGCATAAGATAGACCAGCTGACGTTCATTCAATGCTAAAGTAGACTCCACCTTTTTTGGACCCACAAAATAACACTAAATAGCCATTCCTTCTGTCATACATATATGGCATATAAGCTTTCTTCCATGTAAAATACCAATACCTTTGCCTATAGTATTTTCTTAAGATTTGTTCTACAAGATGTACATTACCCGTACACAATAATGATAACAACTTATCTATTTGGCCGTGAGTTCTATCGTATCACTAACTACTTTCGAGGGCTTGGATATAGTACCCATCAAAAGAAACGGTTTCTTCACATTATCCTGTTTCCAAAACTACATACAAAATCGATAAAATTAATGTACTGTCATTGTATAGTGATGCATGCACTTTATGATATGTTGACAAAACTACAAGACTACAAAGCGGACCATTGTGTATTTAGTTTTATACCTAAATGATTTAAATTGTAGACAATGCTTCAAGTTCAAACTATTTTGTATATATGTATAGGTACATAAAATTTATGTCATAAATACATTATAGAGCACAATAATCTAAACAATAGAATAAAATAAAAGTTTACTCAAGGAAGCAAAACTGAAAGACGAATTCTTTGCATTGAGGCATAAAAAACTTGTGGTGGAGTGTACCCGATTTCAATTCGGATCTAAAAGCATTGATTTCTATGATAGCTTCAGTTATTCCGTTGCCGATGGACATTAGTAAACTGGTACATCCATTCAAGTTTCGCAATTTTTCTCCTTGAAAAGCAACTACTAGATATACATGCACTTACAGCAGATGCACGATATATACTTGTGACAAAGATAGAAAGAAAACTATTTACTAATGTTCTTTCGACCGCTGATTACAGAGAGAAACGAACTTATTTTACAACAAGTATTAGGAACAAAAAGCAGAAAAGTTAAGCTAGGCGCTAGGAGATCACTGATTGTAAATTCAATTAAGTATGCATACGTTAATTGTACATATGTAATTATTAAGAAGCTTGTTCTTGCGTTGCCTAGCCTAATATCTGCTTTTGCTCAATTGGAAATATACACATAGCCAAATATTGTGATTAAAAATACTAATTATATTTTAATTGCCTAGTTTGCGTGAATATGCTGTTTCATCAGTTTCACATACTTGTAATGTAATACAAAGCATGATCCTCAAATTGTTGGTGCGTGCTCATTTGAGTGCGTATGAAAATATTATCTCACAAGGATTCGCTGTAGAATATACAATTCAGTGTAGATGCATGTATTTATTGTTGTTCATTCATACATGCGGTCTTCTTCGTCTTCCTTTTTATCATCTACTATGATATTTTATGAATTTTTTTCATTCAACTTCCATTCAAGTAAATTCTACTAAATTCCAAATTCTACTAAATTCCAAAAGGTAAAAATGGAACTACACCTACAATGTTCAGTACTTCAGTCTAATGAATTTTATCAACTCATTCTTTTATCGTGTAACATAATCGTCTAGACCCGGTATGTCCGAGATTCCTTTTCGTTTGCACTTTCTTTCAGTAAGTCTAAAGTAAAGGATGAAAGAAGGAAGATATCCGAAGTTGTTTTTGATGCTTCTGTCAAGCCAAGGTGCCGTCATTGAGTCGACATTTTAAAATTAACTAAACATTTGTGCTTGAGCAGGTCACCCAATCATACTTCGCAACGGAATTTCCACTAGATAAAAAAATCATTAGCGGACTGTAGTAACCATTGAATGAATCCTTGACTTTGAATAGATAAAAGTTATTTTACGTATTCATTCATGTAATATAAATGTCAAAACAATTATCACGAGACCGAAAAACTAGTTCAAAGATACGGGGACGTCTAAAAGCGGGTATTTATATAAAATGCTCGTTGACTGCTAAATCACATTGCATACAACTTTCTTTTATTCTGGTTCTTTGTAGAAATTAACTTAAACCATTAAACTAATTAAAATATTTTCCCTGCAATTTTTCCGAAAATGATTTTAGAACTTTGTCTTATGAGCCTAACCCTTTCACTATTCATTTGGGTATTGAATGGGAATAAAAAATTGCACAACCTTCCACCAGGTCCAAAAGGCCTTCCATTCATTGGAAATCTTCACCTGCTAAGAAACGGGGCACACATTAAGTTTATGCAGCTTGGAAAAGTTTACGGAAACATATTTTCGTTGAAATTTGGCAGTCTCAAGTAATGCTATAATGCCATAGCTTGGCTAAGAATTTATGCAACATTGCTCCAAAATTCATCATGTTCTCACCATAATGTTTATAATGATGCTTATAAACTATAAATTATTTATCTAATTCATTTTCTTTGTTTCAGTGTGCTTGTTCTAAACAATCACAAGGACATCAGAGATGGTCTTGCTGAACCAGCATTCAGCGGTCGACCTTTCTTTAAACCTTCCATGGATCATATCATAAAAAGTCCACGAGGTATTGCTACTTCTTGGGGGCACACCTGGACTGAACAGCATCGTTTCGCAGTAAAATCCCTTCGGGAATTAGGGTTTGGTAACAAATCAGTCGAGTCCATTGTTCAAGAAGAGATTATCGAACTGCTGGACACAGTACAGAAGAATGTTGGCCAACCAATTCAAACTGAGCACATGTTTAGCGCAGCTACTGTTAATGTAATCTGGAGAATAGTTGCTGGCCAACGATATCCTCACGACGATCTCACACTCCAAAGTCTGATAAAAGGACTCATCGTCTACACGCAGTCATCCAGAACCACAATGCTTCGCTTTGTTCCGTTCCTCTACTATCTGTGGACGAAAATGGCACCGTTCCTTGGTCAAGTGATAGAGAAGCAGGAGACGCTACGCAAAAACGCTGAGTTTGTGAACAATGTGGTGCGAGAGCATCAAAATTCGTTTCAAGTGGATTCCGAGCCCAGGGATTTCATTGATGTGTACCTGAAGGAAGTCATGAGGACCACTGATAAAACCAGCAGTTTTTACAAGGAGGAGGGAAGTAAGTAGGAATAGTCTATGATATGAAGTCGTATACATTATTTTAATTTTTTCAATGCAACGGAAAACGCTAACGTTTCCGTTCATTTCAGTAAAAAACCTTGCAATCACGTTGAGGGACTTGTTCCTAGGGGGTACAGAGACGACTTCGACTACTCTCTCATGGGCATTTCTCCTGCTGGCTATGCATCCAGACAAACAAGCGAAACTTTATCAGGAAATCAAGAGAGTTATTGGACTATCCAGAATGCCATCTTTATCTGAACGCCCCATGTTAGTGTTCATTCACAGACAACTGATTGTACTACTCTATGCAACCCATTATTAAACACTGCATATAATTATGAATATATCAATCACAGGATGCCATATACAGAGGCAGTGATACACGAAGTGATGCGTGTATCATCCATAGCGCCTTTGTCGCTATATCATGTAACGACCAAAGCCACTACCTTTCGCGGTTACGACATTCCACAGGGGACATTGGTCATTCCCAACTTGTATACTGCCATGAATGATCCACGCGTTTGGGGAGATCCAGAGGCGTTTCGTCCGGAAAGATTTTTGACTACGGATGAAAGCACTTTCCTAAGAAATGACGCGTACATGCCGTTCGGTGCAGGAAGAAGGGCTTGTATTGGCATGGCCCTGGCTCAGGACGAACTTTTTCTTTTTATTTCTAGCTTGTTTCAAAGGTTTAGAGTGAGACATGATCCAGACAGTGATGAGCTGACGGCAGACTTTGTAGGGCTAAGAGCTTTGATGCCGAAGCCACAGAATTTAATAATTGACGATAGACTTGAAGAATTGTAATTTAGAGTATACATACACATAGTAAAAAAGGAAATAAATGAAAGTTATTATGATAATTTCTAATGAATAAATCTTGCATTCACGATGGCATAAATTTATGTCACTGTAATCAAATGAGACGTGAAGGAAAGCTCATATATTTGTTTGCTTTTCACAAAAAAGATTAAATGTATTTAAAGTGTAAAATAGCAAAAATTATATATTGAATTTTAATTTTCATGATGACCGGAAATACTATACTGCGTACTATATTTCACAATAGTAGGAAGAATAAGAGTTTGGATATCTTTTGATAATTTTCTTCGAGTGATGCGCAGGTGCTGAAGATATGTAAATCGTAACTACATGCATTTTTTTTAAATCGAATCCTTCTAGATTAGACTAATAGACTAACGTATTTACCTAACTATTGCTACCAATTCCATCATCCCTCCTGCATCCATCCTCTGCATAAATTTTTGCATTGTAATGTAATTCAGCTGGTTCTCAAGCTCAACGTTGACTTTAACTATCGTCAACGGCCATTTGAATTTGTCAATATTTACATGAACCGTTGCAATTATGAGAGATGACAATTTACATCAATGGAATTGACGTTTGAATTTTCGTATGCCATGCATGTACCATTGATCTTAATTCTTAATCCAGAAAGCAATGCCTTACTTTACTCAAAATTGACGATTTGTTAACTCATTATTCAAATGTCACGAATACTATCACGAAACTTCACTTTTATTGCACATTAAAGTTTTATCCTCTCTGAAGTGCGCTGGTACTAACTACCAGTTCCATAACAATAAATTTTACGCAGAATTTGAAAGCAGGAAGTGATAACAATGGTGTAAGGAGATAAATGATAATTGGTCAGGTAACAGTTATTAATACGTTTAATTTGTGAGAACAAAAAGATTCGTGACTTGATTGAAATTAGATTGCATATTTTCTGTGTTATTATTACACGTGTAATTCGATAAAAATGAGAAATGGTTTATGTAAAGCTCTTTCCTGTTCTTTCACTCCCTGTGAGGAGAAATTATTCTCTTAGCATCGAGCAAAGTACTACAAACGGCCAGATCATGAAAATCAAACATTGTGGGCTTTAATTATACCTTGATTAAATAAGGCCTTGATTCAAATCTTTCTTTTGTGATAAATAACAACACCAGTTTTCTCCAAGATCGAAATGATTCATACGTGTAATATTTATGTAAATCCCTTTATCCATGAACCGAAAACGCAAAGTAGCAAAAAGCATCTGTTTTAAACAAAATAAATGCATTTCCGGTTCCATGTGGGTATATAAAGCGGTGGTCATGCCTGTTCAGGTATCATTCAGCTTCTAGGAGCATTCAGAGCAATAACAACTGCACTGAAAAAAACTCACAACCAGTCAACATACTTTGACAATGTTCTTTTTTAATTCTTATTTCCTCCAAGTCAGATCAAGTTAAGATTCCTACGAGTCGAGTGAGGTTTGCTACCAAGTATTCTGCAAGCCAGGATTTATCATCGTGGATCATTATCTCCTGGGTTCCTGTTCGAATTAGCTTATTAACTGTCCATTCTTAAGTCAAATCCTAAAATGAGAAGGTACGAAGAGCATTTCATGGACGAGGTCGTTCAGATGATATTAAGGGAGGACGCCAGTGGCATTCGTGTAAAACGGTAAGAAAACTATTTTATCACTTTGCCCCGTTACCTGCAAATTGTTTCTTATATTTTTTTGTATTCTCAGAAATCGACTGAATTATATTTATTTTTTAATCTATTTTCTAGTGCTACCCGGAATGCAGCTCCCGTTTACAATGCAGTTGAAGTGTTGGATGCGGGAAACGCTAACGGGCGGAGAGAAGCTACTGGTCCACCCCCACAACCGAAAAGGCGAATATTGACTGCACGCAGGAAGGAGATCATAAAAAAGTTTCTTGAAGAGGAACAGTTAAACCCTGGCAGACATGGATTGGTTGGCGACCCAATGTGGATCCAGGAACTCACCAGACAGTTTGCGATACCTGCTGGCGTTCGTGGTAATAATGATGCATCGATAAGTACCTCTGACGTCCAGAAGTGGTTACGTGTTTCGCCTTTCGCAGATGTAAATAAGTAATTAATATCAGTAATTAATTTTAAATATTACCAAAAATATTAACAACTGATTATATCCATATTATTTTCCAACTTTTCAGTTTGTGGAGGCCCTGAGGACTACCCAATTGAATATTCAAGTTGCTCCAGAACCCATTGAGCAACTCGCTGTTGCAATATATCATCAGAACACGGGTCAAGCAGACGATTTGGCGGAGTTACCACCTCCCCCTGCAAATCAAGCACCTGGCCCGGGAACGTCCGGTGCTATCACCAAATTCCGCGTTCAGAATGACCAAAGGGAGTGGAATTGTACAGACGTGTCAAATGGTCAGCAGGCAATGGGTACAGCAGCGTCTACCGACCCCTCCCGATGGCACGTTGCTGATGAGGCACAGCTATCCGTGTCAAGTGGTCAGACAGCTACCTCTGTGTCTACCAACGCCATGCAATTATACGAAGTAGATGAACATGGCGCGATGTCAGATGCACCAAGTGGTCAGCAGAAGACTTCCGGCGCTTCTGCATCTTCACGCCCCATCCAATTTTATTCGAAGGATGAACATGGAGCGTGGACAGAAGTGTCACCAGGATCAGAAGTTTCAAAAGATTGTTGCATTTTCCGACCTTGGACCGTCCAGTCGGAAAGGCAGAATGCTTTCCAGAATTCGAACGGGTCCAATGGTACAATTGGCTATCAATCAGAAGACGATGTCAATTATGAGATGATGCAAGTCAATTCTGACTCGAGATGTTTCTCAGCGGGAGCCCCTCCAGTGGAGCTAGAATCCATTGCGGATGAAGCGGTGGGCGAAAATGCCATGTCGTGGCACGATGGCGCTAGCACATGGAAGAATGCTCCAGTAACTCCGCTGAAGGTTCACAATGAACACTTCACCGCAGAGTTTATTGAAGAATTTCTTTACGTTAAGCAGCGTATTGTCGAATATATGCTGACTTTGAAAGAGCTTATGCAGGACATTTGTAAGAGTGAGAGGGGTCTTAATCGAAGAGTGGGTCAATATTTCGGAGATGCTGTTGACGTGACCAATGATGTGTCAGCATTTGTTCTTCAAAGTCAAGAAAGAGGGAGCTAGATTGCAATTTTTCTTTTCAATCAGTTCTTTCCAAAATGTTTGCAAAAATAATAGAAAGCCCAAAAAATCACTTTAAATATTCTTATTTAAAATTTCTTTCATATTTCGACTCATTTTTATTATTATTTGAATTAATAATAACAATATAATCTCAAGTCAGTGCTCAAAATGTTAACAAAATAAAACATTATTTCCACACAAAATGTATTATCCTAGTATGTATTTGTTGTTATATTTTTCTTGAATTACATCATTTTTAAGCATAATATCTGCATAATATACCATTGGAGCAACGAAAAAACTATTCTACAAACTTCCCTTTTATTCCACTTTAAAACACTTTCTCTGATCATTTTCCTGTTCTCGGCATTACGTGTCCTGAGAAGCGAGATATTTTCTTAAGCTCTTCAATTACCAAGTTAGAATTGTTGGCGAAATATTCCCAATAACGAGGACGTACAGTTGTAATCGAGAAAAGTAGTCATACTCACATAAAAGTTTATAATTTTATTTAAGTATGTACATACGTACGTTTGAAAGTTACTGTTAATAAAATAAAGGTACAGTAGTTACATATATAACACTAACAGATGCTACATTAGTATTTAATTCTGATTTGAAACTATGAGATTTTTCATAAACAAAACAGATAACACAGACAACAAATGCCGTTGTCATTGCTATCAATACCGGAGTGACATCATTCATCGTCAATTGATTCCATACACTTTTAACGATCTTATTGTTCCCGTTCGCTTGTGTCCTTGTAACAGTTGCCGTTTTATTCTTGATTTTCTCTCGGCACTTTCTATAACTTCCAAGTCCCATCTGTTAATCAGATTAGATGCCCATGCCGCGTTTATGTACCAGTTCAGTACATTCCTGTATATTGATTTCTTTGCCAAGCCAAAAACCATGAATTCCGGCAACTCGGGTGCGTCCGCAATCATCAATTTTGAAAAGTTTGGAATTGAAACTTGTACCTCAGCACGCACAAAATACATTGCGTTCTTAAAGAAAATGCACGCAGTTTGAGAGCTTGATGATGCATTTTTCATGCAGGAGATTAGAGAGTCTCTATTAATTGTCCATTCATTTGATATAGCTTTCAAATGTGAATTCACGGAGCTCTCAAAATTTTGCTGCAGCACACCCATACTCCCAACTGACTTTTTCCCAAGATAAATAATTTTGGAATATTTTGGCTGAAACTCGTCCAGTTCTGTAAACGTGATTGGGAATTTTGTCGGTTCCTTGAAAGTAAGTCCTCCAACAATGTTTCCCTTGTACACGTTGCCGATAAAGTAGCAAACCAAAATCCACAACATGACTAAAAACCAGTTGAGCTTCTTGAATGCAAAGTCATTCGGCTGATCCAAAAATATTTCCACAAGTATGTGAGAAACTGAAAAGTTTAAGGTGAAGCGAAGGCGTTTGTGGATGTCAAAGTACATTTTGCAAGATAGCAGACAAGAGAGAAGCACAAAAATCGCAAGTAGAAGCAGCCACAAGTTTACAGGTAATGAGTTAATTAGTGTCATCCAGTCGCGATGTGGGTCAGGAGAAGAGACACAAAACGAAACGTAGCCAATATTTGCCAAGCTGGAAAATTCAATGTATTCATTGCGCTCATGTGTTTGAATGATTACTGGTACTATGTCAGTCTTGGAATTAGTTATATCGCCAATAAGTCCATTCCATGAGCCATTCTCGACTGGATGTCCAAATCCGTGCTTCCATGTTTCTTCAATTTGTAGTAAAGTCATGTTGGATTTTTGGCACATTTCAAGTAAAATATTATACTGTGAGCCAGCGGCCAATGAATCTGTCCCTTCCTTTGACAATGAGGGTTGGTCTTCAATGAATGACATTTTAATTGCTAGACCTCTGAGGATTCTTGTATCCTTTAGCTGGCTTGATGAAGGATAAGTACTAGTAATTATCGTTTGGGTGGAAATGTCATGATTAATATAGACAATATTGCTAGAATTTTCACTATTAATGAAATAAGCACCCCATTTGCGCACAACTTTTCCAAATGATCTGCTCGCCATAAACTTGAGTAGTATTGCGGAGGATGCTGCAGTGAATACATATTCATCGGTTAAGGGATCGCCAATTAGATTAGGGTAACTGTTGGATGATTGAATTTCATACAGATTTGTTACACAGAAACTAAAGTGATATTTAGTCCACATTTGTGAAGATGTTTCTTCTTCTTGGAATTTGCTATGGATCTCAACTGGTTCAACAATGTTTTGTACAAACATACCAACTTCAAAAGATTCCCGGCTATTTGCAAGTGTCTTGAAACCGTGAAGCTTAATTAAACATAGACGGGCCAACCCAACCCTGCTATATTTTAATCCAGTCAAAATTGCTTCGGTCAAACGGTTATTTAAATGGGCGAGCATTGTTTTGCTTCTGTACGCGCTTGTATAAATGTTGAGGGATAATAATACAATATACAATGAAAAACAAAAGACGAAAGATCCATGGCCATAAACAATTCTTGCCATTGTAAAATATATTTGGAATTAGTGATCCTAAAGTGTACAAGATATGTAATTAGTAATCGAAATCAGAGTTCAGTTTGTCTCTTTTATAGTGAATGGAATGATATGGTTTGTGAACGCATTCACTTTATAGTTCATGTAGCGACATTTGATTAAAATTCAATGAGTCCATTGAAGCGCTTCTGATACTGGAAAATTACTAGCTGATGCAAAAGAGAGGACGACATGAGCGGCATTTTGTACATGTTTTTGTGGAGTGATAATACTGGAACACTTGAAAGCTTTCTCTTGAACTGAAATATAAGTACCTAGGTCTAGGTTTTCCTAATATTTAATTAAGAAAGTTTCCTAAAAATCGATTATGCGTAAGCTTCCTTCTGGTCAGTCATATTAATGAATACAGTATTATGCCTTAAGTATGATACGTATGAATGGCGGCTTCAGAACTATCTAGTTCACTATATTTAGCTTGAAGAAAGGTAAAGCAAACTATGAAAATTCCAACGCTATTTCTAAGCTAATGAACTGTAAATTGAAATTGAGTAGGTATTTATAATTCACAATCCTTCTCGGAATAGTAACTATGGTAACAGATAATATGCACTTTCTCACCGTTTGTTATAAATAACCGAACACTCGTCATGCGTTCTTAGTTCTGCCAAATAATTCATGTTCATCGTCACAGAACAAGTTCAAGAGAACATTTCATGAAAAATGATTACGATAAAAACAGTCGTCGTAACGTCGCGTCTTGTCAGTTCATAACGATGCTAAATATTCATTCGAATTTCTGAATAAAGACTTGAAACATTCAATAGCTTTCCTTCGGTTATCACCAACATCGCAGCAATAATGAGAATAGGAAAAGTCGATGAGCTTTATTCGGGTATGTATATGGAAAACAGGATTCCTGAGCTGGGAATCTACTTTTCATGTGTAACTAATCAGCAAAGCAATTTTCAACGTCCTCTCCGAGAAATTCGTAAACAAACTGTTGTTACTGACGTACGAAATAAATTAATGTTCACTAATGGTATTGTATGAAAAGAGAATGGTTTGCACTTTGCACGTGATATGCTGGGTAAGACGAATGTACCAGTTATATATAAAGCACGTAAATTTTTATGAGTTATGCATAAATGGCAGCAGTCAGTGACAATTTTTCTCTTTCATTAGTACCGCTGAGTTATCCCAGTACATTCTAGAAGTAGAAATAAAAAGATTCGATGAAACTATACTCAAAGATTTTATTTCACGAAATAATAGTCAAAATTGTCATATTAGCAAGCATTAGTTACTAGTTACATGGGCACAAACACATTCAAATTTAAAATTACCACAATGATAACATTACCATCTTGACTAGTTTACACTTGAGCAGCAGCAGCGTGAAACTATCTTAAGATTTTTAATCAGGACTGGTTGGGATTTAGAATTAATACATAGTTTCCTTACTTCATATCACTGTCGTTTCTCGGGCACAGTCGCAAATCTGATGGAGTGCTTCCGTGATGAGGTGACGATTCAATTAGAAGAGATGAGTACGTAGGGACTAGGGAAAGGAAACTTCTAAAATGGCAGCAGGTTTTGGAAGGTCGACAGTAAAGGAAAGTTGAATGTTATTGTTGGGGCTATAAGAGAAAATCAGTTAGTACTTGGAATTAACCAAATTCTGCAAGATTTCATACCATTTACCAGCTTACCAAACAGAGCAACCGGCGTAGCAGAGAAGTTCTGATTTACCGGAAAGAGGGGGGCAACGGGTGGGTACGAGGGACTGACAGCGGTAGCGGGACCTCCATAGGATGGTGAATCATTGCTGCCATAATCCTGGGGAGCAGCGGCAACAAAACTGACCACAAGGCAGGCGAATATTATCTGGGAACAATTTGAAACGATATGTTAAAAATTATCAGAAACTTCCTAGAATTAACATTCCACATTGCTTTAAAACTAACTGACGATATAGCGGAAGCAATTTTTATAACAACTTACACAATTCATTGCTGATTATAAACTACTATTTCGGTGTCAGTAAGAATTTGTAAAAGTATGTGAAATCAGGAGAATTGCTCACAAACAGCAGGCGAAAATATAAATGAGTTCATTTGGTTTTGCCTCATGCCACTTTTATGTAGCAAAGGATAGGCTTTGTATAGACATTTTCAATCTCTCGCTCACTACTAATTTTCATACAAATTCTTCATCTTCCTTTCTTCAACCCTTATCTTTGCGTCACCTTGAATCTTTCAGCATGATGATTCCTTCAAAGCAAAGCATCCTATATGATGAAATGGCCCTCAAAGAGAAGGACCGCTTTAGTTTTCAGTGTCGGTCAGTAGCCTTTCTAGTTGTTGCATTTGTCTGAAGTATTCCTATACAAGGATTCTGCTGTATTCTCCTACATTGACAAACAGAGCAACGTGATATGTACTCATACCTTGTAGCTTGAATGATCGAAAACGAAAAATGGATTCGGCTGAAGATCAAGTTCATGGTCATGGCCAAAACCTATTTTGGGTTCCTTTGTTGCGTTAGAGTATGTTCGGAAAGCAAAACGCATTATAACAGTGAATTTTTTTATTGTGATTTTATGGTAGACCATCAAGGTGTGTTATTGTTGCTGTTGCACCGAAATTGCAATTAGTGGTTATTTCTACGTATATTTATTTATTATGTATTTTGAATCAAAAGTAACAGGAACAGAAATTGAAGCTGTGGGAGTGCTTGAAGGAGAGAAATCCAAAAACATGTTTTATAGTACTAAGAAAGAATTAAACTAGGATGGATGTAAACCCGAATTAAAAAACTACCGGAAACATGTTGTGTATGAATTGAGACAATTTCCACTCATTGTCAGTTCAACTTCCCAAACACTAGTCTGAAATTTTTCGATGAGTTTCCCATATAAGATGTTTTGACCCTTTCGTGACCCCGAGGTTTATGGAGCTACCACTCACTCCAAGAGTTGATAGAATTGACTCATGGTGTGATGACAAAAAATGATCAGCTTAAAATGCTGTCTCCGATAAGCGAATACAATTTTTTGCCCAAAAGGAAGGATGGCGGGACCTTACCCCCACCATTCCCCTGGTGGTGGAGCCTGGAAGCCCAAAATCAATTGCGAACTTACTTTTGCCCTAAGATACCTCCATGCAAAATTTGGACCGAATCGATCAACGTGGAGAGGAGTAATCGTGTTAACAGACACACAGACATACGGACACACATACTAACACCTTATATTTAATGACATTCGCTACCTTATAGGCACTGCAAGCGTCCGGTGGTTAATAAAACACAAACTTTTAATAAATTGTGTTAGATGTAATGGGTATTGGAGCGTAGTTATCGTGTTAACATACAAATTCTCACACTACCCCCAAAAATCACCAAATCAATCGCAATAACTACCTTATAAGCATTACATGCTTCCGGTAGTTAATAATGAAAATCCACTTGTTAATCATCATACTCTTGAAATATCTTAAAAATGCAAAAATAATTATTTAAAATAATACAAGTACATAAGTATATTCGTATACCTACATAATGTGCAAAGTTTTGGCATTTATACAATATTATATAAAATTATTGAAGATGCTCTATTCTCAGTGTTCGTCACAATCTGTGCTCATGTTGGTTGTAGAAATGAAGGAAAGAAACATGACCATTGAGATGTTCATAAACTGAAAAACAACAATTACATACGTTTTCTAAGGTATAGGATCGATTGATTTGCAAATATTTGCAAAAATAAGAGCTTTCTAGCTCGATACTATTGCAACGTTCAATGTTTATTGTACTTCTGTATGTATTTTGTAGTTTTGAATGGCTCACCATTTGTAAACTGGAAAATGTCAGATAAAAGCATTTGGCTTTGATGGCACAACTCTGATTCTTTTTCCAGTGCAGAATCAGTGAGAATGTTTTCATATTAAACTTAGCATTTCCACCACGACGAGTGTCAATCAGAGCTCCAACTCTGGACATCTGTAAATATTAAAAGAGTCACAAATTCAAAATATCATTATAAATATAGCCACATTAACTTAACTAATAATTTTGTCTGTTTCATTAACGAGATAATTTTGCGTCAAATTATCATTTACCCCAGTAGCTGAAAAGGCAGCAGAAAAGTACATGAAGGTAAACACCGTCATGACGAGGACATTGTACACGACTGAATAATTATATGTTAGCATATCCTTCACAATAAGTGCAGAGTACAATAAAATATCAATGATGCAAATGAAAAGTATCATCCCATACGCATTGCTGCAGTGTCTTGCAATTCGGAATATTCGCCTGTACAATGATACCGACTTGTCTTTGTCGCTTGTTCCCGAATTAGTACAGTTTGTCTCCACGGCTACCAAAACCACAAAGTCTTGAACAAGAATTAAAAACGTTGAAACTCCAGCAATTATGTTCAATCCCATTATCGCATCCTTCCAAACTAACCACGTATAAACAACAGAATATGTAATCAGTGCAGTAATTCTCGTAATTGTCGAGTTGTTGTTCATAAAGTGTAGAGGGTCGCCCAGCAAGATGTTGTCTTTCATCAGGTTCAAAATAGCATTTTCATTTAAATTAAATGTGACCAGAGGACACTGTAAAACTGTTGCGATGATAAGTACACTGATTATGGCGATAGTGATTAGCGGTTTAGATAACAGCTTATAAAACGGAATAAATATTATTTAAGTGCATTAACGATATGAATTGAGATTTACCACTTGATTTATTAAGAAATCTTATCGATACACGGTCAAACTACTTACCAATACATGACACTCCTTTGTAGAATATTGATAGTTTCTGACGGAGAATTTATTGACAGACTGTGCGAAACGGTTAAAGTTATATTTGTTTATGCAGCGACTGTAAAAATAAATCGTGCAGTAAGCCAAGTAGGCAACCATTTCCAGAAATCGGATGTACTTAACTGGATTTCGTAAGAAAATTTGCGACTCCCGTAGGTCTTGGTATGCGTAGCTAGCCTGAATTCCCCAGTAGTAAAATTGAAATAGAAAGGTGCAGTAACAGAAAATCTGAAAACAAAAATCATTGTCTACTGTTATCGATTACACGTACATCCGAAGGAACTGTTAACCCACAATGTAATGTGAGAAATATTTTAAGACACACCTTTTGTGGCAAATATTCCCTCAGAATGACTTTTCCATCAACATTAAATTCGATTTTATATGTAATGCAACCGGTGTAGTACGCTATTTTATTGTATGTCTGAAGGATGGCCATATATTTTGAATACATGGTAGAAAGTTTCAAAGGGTATGCCAGCCCATGACAAAGTTTTTGATCGCGAATCTTTCCCCGATCGAAAAAACAAGCAATATTTGAAAACCTATTATTTATTAAAGGCAATGTTCTTGATGCCAATAGCTGTATGTATAACTATAAAACATACACTTCAATTATGCAAATGTCTTCTTAAACTTTCACTCAAAGTGTGATGTATTAAGAAATTACAGGACCGCGGATTAGTGTTAATTTGCCACCAACTCATGTAATAATTACAGATATAACAAAACAATAATTATATTTTTTATGATTCACGTCATGGCGAATATGTTTCAAATTGGAAAAATTTCGTGAATTAAAGCACTATTTTCTTATGAGATTGCGAAATGGGAAACCCCTACGGTTAATTGTTTACTTTCATAATATTATGCGTTACAGATTTGGCTATCAAAACAAACCATTGATGCAAAAACGTTTTACAAATTAAAATTCCATAATTCTCTAATTGTGATAAATAATCGACTGTTATACGTCATTTTAAATTCAAGAACCCTCATCGAGGTTTACGAAGTGTTAATGCAAGCTTAAGAATTGATTGTTAATTCTGAACTAAAGTGAATATTTCATGCGCTTTCATACAAAGTGTTCCACAATAAAGCAAACACAAAAGCATTTAGAAAACGACAAATGTCACTATCAAAACTCCAAACGGGATGGAACAAAAATAATAGCCGAAAATGGCATATATTATGCATGAATTATAACTTTTATATAAATAATCATAAGTTCAGCTTGAGCTTCAGATACGTTTATTCTTATGTTTTTCTAACTTCAACATAACCTATTGCGCTAGGCATCGGCTATATGCACCACCGATAGTGATGTGTTTTTTCAACTGTAATTTGCTTACGTTTTAACATGCACCTAGCTGTTATTAGCTAGTGCGTAGCCAGTTTTCGGTGGTGTATATGGAATTTGGCAAATACAGTATTTTATGCATACTTATAAACATGACTGGGAAGTTTTGAGGCGACACACACACGTTTATCATGCGACAGCGTGTATTAACATTTTAAATAATAACATACTGTTTTCTTTTATTACAGAATCACAATGTTAAAAAATGAAAAGTAAACGACGCTACAAATTAATTATCAAGACGTTGGCCCGTAGCGGACTTTGGAACGGTCTGGTAAGAAACTGAACGAACGGGTCATATTCAAATGCTCTGCCAAATTATAAATGAAGATATTCTATTATTTAGTTCTGGTGATTTTATTTTTCGAGAATATTTTGCAAATCTGATATATTTTAATCAACGGATATTTCTCATCTGATTTTATTTTTAATTTACCTATTTAATTTCTGTCAATTTTAATTAACAGATATTTCTTTGCAGATTTATTATATCTGGTTTGCCCATTTAATTTCTGGCAATTTTTTAATTAACAGATATTTTTCTGCAGATTTTACTTACGGCTCGACGATTTAAATTCCGCCAATGTAATATCGCAGAGTTAATATATATCACAAAAAAGATTTTGGTCGCCTAAGGATTTGGTCGCCTAAGGATTTGGTCGCCTAAGGATTTGGTCGCCTAAGGATTTGGTCGCCTAAGGATATGGTCGACCAAGGATATGGTCGCCTATAGACTTGGTCGCCTAAGGATTTGGTCGCCTTAAGATTTGGTCGCCTAGCATTTGGTCGCCTAAGGATTTGGTCGCCTAAGGATTTGGTCGCCTTAAGATTTGGTCGCCTAGCATTTTGGTCGCCTAGCATTTTGGTCGCCTAGCATTTTGGTCGCCTAAGGATTTGGTCGCCTAAGGATTTGGTCGCCTTAAGATATGGTCGCCTAGCATTTGGTCGCCTAAGGATTTGGTCGCCTAGCATTTGGTCGCCTAAGGATTTGGTCGCCTAAGGATTTGGTCGCCTTAAGATTTGGTCGCCTAGCATTTTGGTCGCCTAGCATATTGGTCCCTAGCATTTTGGTCGCCTAAGAATTTGGTCGCCTAAGGATTTGGTCGCCTAAAGATTTGGTCGCCTTAAGATTTGGTCGCCTAGCATTTTGGTCGCCTAGCATATTGGTCCCCTAGCATTTTGGTCGCCTAAGGATTTGGTCGCCTAAGGATTTGGTCGCCTAAGATTTGGTCGCCTAGCATTTGGTCGCCTAGCATTTGGTCGCCTAGCATTTGGTCGCCTAAGATTTGGTCGCCTAAGGATTTGGTCGCCTAAGGATTTGGTCGCCTAAGGATTTGGTCGCCTAAGGATTTGGTCGCCTAAGGATTTGGTCGCCTAAGGATTTGGTCGCCTAAGGATTTGGTCGCCTAAGGATTTGGTCGCCTAAGGATTTGGTCGCCTAAGGATTTGGTCGCCTAAGGATTTGGTCGCCTAAGGATTTGGTCGCCTAAGGATTTGGTCGCCTAAGGATTTGGTCGCCTAAGGATTTGGTCGCCTAAGGTTTTGGTCGCCTAAGGATTTGGTCGCCAATCATTTGGTCGCCTAAGGATTTGGTCGCCTAAGGATTTGGTCGCCTAAGGATTTGGTCGCCTTAAGATATGGTCGCCTAGCATTTGGTCGCCTAAGGATTTGGTCGCCTAGCATTTGGTCGCCTAAGGATTTGGTCGCCTAAGGATTTGGTCGCCTTAAGATTTGGTCGCCTAGCATTTTGGTCGCCTAGGATTTGGTCGCCCTAGGATTTGGTCGCCTAAGGATTTGGTCGCCTAAGGATTGGTCGCCTAAGGATTTGGTCGCCTAAGATTTGGTCGCCTAAGGATTTGGTCGCCTAAGGATTTGGTCGCCTAGCATTTGGTCGCCTATGGATTTGGTCGCCTAAGGATTTGGTCGCCTAAGGATTTGGTCGCCTAATGATTTGGTCGCCTAAGGATTTGGTCGCCTAATGATTTGGTCGCCTAAGGATTTGGTCGCCTTAAGATATGGTCGCCTAGCATTTGGTCGCCTAAGGATTTGGTCGCCTAAGGATTTGGTCGCCTAAGGATTTGGTCGCCTAAGGATTTGGTCGCCTAAGGATTTGGTCGCCTAAGGATTTGGTCGCCTAAGGATTTGGTCGCCTAAGGATTTGGTCGCCTAAGGATTTGGTCGCCTAATGATGTGGTCGCCTAAGGATTTGGTCGCCTAAGGATTTGGTCGCCTAGAGATTTGGTCGCCTAAGTATTTGGTCGCCTAAGGATTTGGTCGCCTTAAGATATGGTCGCCTAGCATTTGGTCGCCTAAGGATTTGGTCGCCTAGCATTTGGTCGCCTAAGGATTTGGTCGCCTAAAGATTTGGTCGCCTTAAGAATTGGTCGCCTAGCATTTTGGTCGCCTAGCATATTGGTCCCCTAGCATTTTGGTCGCCTAAGAATTTGGTCGCCTAAGGATTTGGTCGCCGAAGGATTTGGTCGCCTTAAGATTTGGTCGCTTAAAGATTTGGTCCCCTAATGATTTGGTCGCCTAGCATTTTGGTCGCCTATGGATTTGGTCGCCTAAGGATTTGGTCGCCTAAGGATTTGGTCGCCTAAGGATTTGGTCGCCTAATGATTTGGTCGCCTAAGAATTTGGTCGCCTAATGATGTGGTCGCCTAAGGATTTGGTCGCCTAAGGATATGGTCGACCAAGGATATGGTCGCCTAAAGATTTGGTCGCTTAAAGATTTGGTCCCCTAAGGATTTGGTCGCCTAAGAATTTGGTCGCCTAAAGATTTGGTCGCCTTAAGATTTGGTCGCCTAAGGCTTTGGTCGCCTAAGGATTTGGTTGCCTTAAGATATGGTCGCCTAGCATTTGGTCGCCTAAGGATTTGGTCGCCTAAGGATTTGGTCGCCTAAGGATTTGGTCGCCTAAGGATTTGGTCGCCTAAGGATTTGGTCGCCTTAAGATTTGGTCGCCTAGCATTTTGGTCGCCTAGCATATTGGTCCCCTAGCATTTTGGTCGCCTAAGAATTTGGTCGCCTAAGGATTTGGTCGCCGAAGGATTTGGTCGCCTTAAGATTTGGTCGCTTAAAGATTTGGTCCCCTAATGATTTGGTCGCCTAGCATTTTGGTCGCCTATGGATTCGGTCGCCTAAGGATTTGGTCGCCTAAGGATTTGGTCGCCTAAGGATTTGGTCGCCTAAGGATTTGGTCGCCTAATGATTTGGTCGCCTAAGGATTTGGTCGCCTAATGATTTGGTCGCCTAAGGATTTGGTCGCCTAAGGATATGGTCGACCAAGGATATGGTCGCCTATAGATTTGGTCGCCTAAGGATTTGGTCGCCTTAAGATTTGGTCGCCTAGCATTTGGTCGCCTAAGGATTTGGTCGCCTAAGGATTTGGTCGCCTTAAGATTTGGTCGCCTAGCATTTTGGTCGTCTAGCATTTTGGTCGCCTAAGGATTTGGTCGCCTAAGGATTTGGTCGCCTAAGGATTTGGTTGCCTTAAGATATGGTCGCCTAGCATTTGGTCGCCTAAGGATTTGGTCGCCTAGCATTTGGTCGCCTAAGGATTTGGTCGCCTAAGGATTTGGTCGCCTTAAGATTTGGTCGCCTAGCATTTTGGTCGATTAAGAATTTGGTCGCCTAAGGATTTGGTCGCCTAAGGATTTGGTCGCCTAAGGATTTGGTTGCCTTAAGATATGGTCGCCTAGCATTTGGTCGCCTAAGGATTTGGTCGCCTAGCATTTGGTCGCCTAAGGATTTGGTCGCCTAAGGATTTGGTCGCCTTAAGATTTGGTCGCCTAGCATTTTGGTCGCCTAGCATATTGGTCCCCTAGCATTTTGGTCGCCTAAGAATTTGGTCGCCTAAGGATTTGGTCGCCTAAGGATTTGGTCGCCTAAGGATTTGGTCGCCTAAGGATTTGGTCGCCTAAGGATTTGGTCGCCTAAGGATTTGGTCGCCTAAGGATTTGGTCGCCTAAGGTTTTGGTCGCCTAAGGATTTGGTGGCCAATCATTCTGGTCGCCTACGGATTTGGTCGCCTAAGGATTTGGTCGCCTTAAGATATGGTCGCCTAGCATTTGGTCGCCTAAGGATTTGGTCGCCTAGCATTTGGTCGCCTAAGGATTTGGTCGCCTAAGTATTTGGTCGCCTAAGGATTTGGTCGCCTTAAGATTTGGTCGCCTAGCATTTTGGTCGCCTAGCATATTGGTCCCCTAGCATTTTGGTCGCCTAAGAATTTGGTCGCCTAAGGATTTGGTCGCCGAAGGATTTGGTCGCCTAAGGATTTGGTCGCCTAAGGATTTGGTCGCCTAAGGTTTTGGTCGCCTAAGGATTTGGTGGCCAATCATTCTGGTCGCCTACGGATTTGGTCGCCTAAGGATTTGGTCGCCTAAGGATTTGGTCGCCTTAAGATATGGTCGCCTAGCATTTGGTCGCCTAAGGATTTGGTCGCCTAGCATTTGGTCGCCTAAGGATTTGGTCGCCTAAGGATTTGGTCGCCTTAAGATTTGGTCGCCTAGCATTTTGGTCGCCTATGGATTTGGTCGCCTAAGGATTTGGTCGCCTAAGGATTTGGTCGCCTAAGGATTTGGTCGCCTAAGGATTTGGTCGCCTAAGGATTTGGTCGCCTTAAGATATGGTCGCCTAGCATTTGGTCGCCTAAGGATTTGGTCGCCTAAGGATTTGGTCGCCTAAGGATTTGGTCGCCTTAAGATTTGGTCGCCTAGCATTTTGGTCGCCTAGCATATTGGTCCCTTAGCATTTTGGTCGCCTAGCATATTGGTCCCCTAGCATTTTGGTCGCCTAAGAATTTGGTCGCCTAAGGATTTGGTCGCCTAAAGATTTGGTCGCCTTAAGATTTGGTCGCCTAGCATTTTGGTCGCCTAGCATATTGGTCCCCTAGCATTTTGGTCGCCTAAGGATTTGGTCGCCTAAGGATTTGGTCGCCTAAGGATTTGGTCGCCTAAGGATTTGGTCGCCTAAGGATTTGGTCGCCTAAGGATTTGGTCGCCTAAGGATTTGGTCGCCTAAGGATTTGGTCGCCTAAGGATTTGGTCGCCTAAGGATTTGGTCGCCTAAGGATTTGGTCGCCTAAGGATTTGGTCGCCTAAGGATTTGGTTGCTTAAGGATTTGGTCGCCCAAGGATTTGGTCGCCCAAGGATTTGGTCGACCAAGGATTTCGTCGCCCAAGCATTTCGTCGCCCAAGGATTTGATCGCCTAACGATTTAGTCGATTAAAGATTTGGTCGCCTAAGGATTTTGTCGCCCAAGGATTTTGTCGCCCAAGGATTTTGTCGCCTCAGAATTTTGTCGCCCAAGGATTTCGTCGCCCAAGGATTTAGTCGCCCAAGGATTTTGTCGCCTAAGGATTTGGTCGCCTAAGGATTTGGTCGCCTAAGGATTTGGTCGCCTAAGGATTTGGTCGCCTAAGGATTTGGTCGCCTAAGGATTTGGTCGCCTAAGGATTTGGTCGCCTAAGGATTTGGTTGCTTAAGGATTTGGTCGCCCAAGGATTTGGTCGCCCAAGGATTTGGTCGACCAAGGATTTCGTCGCCCAAGCATTTCGTCGCCCAAGGATTTGATCGCCTAACGATTTAGTCGATTAAAGATTTGGTCGCCTAAGGATTTTGTCGCCCAAGGATTTTGTCGCCCAAGGATTTTGTCGCCTCAGAATTTTGTCGCCCAAGGATTTGGTCGCCTAAGGATTTATTTTGTAAGGTTTTGGTCGCCTAAGGATTTATTTTGTAAGGTTTTGGTCGCCTAAGGATTTGGTGGCGTATCATTCTGGTCGCCTATGGGCTTGGTCACCTAGGTATATGGTGGCCTAAGGATTTTGTCGCCTATGGACTTGGTCGCCTAAGGATTTGGTCGCCAAAAGATTTGGTCGCCTAAGATTTTGGTCGCCAAAGGATTTGGTCGCCCAATTACTTGGTCGCGCAAGGATTTGGTCGCCCAAGGATTTGGTCGCCCAAGGATTTGGTCGCCCAAGGATTTGGTCGCCTAAGGATTTGGTCGCCTAAGGATTTGGTCGCCTAAGGGTTTGGTCGCCTTAAGATATGGTCGCCTAGCATTTAGTTGCCTAAGGATTTGGTCGCCTAGCATTTCGTCGCCCAAGGATTTGGTCGCCTAAGGATTTGGTCGCCTAGCATTTCGTCGCCCAAGAATTTGGTCGCCCAAGGATTTGGTCGCCTAAGGATTTCGTCGCCAAAGGATTTGGTCGCCCAAGGATTTGGTCGCCCAAGGAGTTGGTCGCCCAAGGATTTGTCGCCCAAGGATTTGGTCGCCTTAAGATATGGTCGCCTAGCATTTGGTCGCCTAAGGATTTGGTCGCCTAAGGATTTGGTCGCCTAAGATTTTGGTCGCCTAAGGACTTGGTCGCCTAAGGATTTGGTCGCCTAAAGATTTGGTCGCCCAAGGATTTGGTCGCCCAAAGATTTGGTCGACCAAGGATTTCGTCGCCCAAGCATTTCGTCGCCCAAGGATTTGGTCGCCTAACGATTTGGTCGCCTAAGGGTTTGGTCGCCTAAGGATTTGGTCACCTAGGGATTTTGTCGCCAAAGGATTTTGTCGCCCAAGGATTTCGTCGCCCAAGGATTTAGTCGCCTAAGGATTTGGTCGCCTAACGATTTGGTCGCCTAACGATTTGGTCGCCTAAGGGTTTGGTCGCCTAAGGATTTGGTCGCCTAAGGATTTTGTCGAATTAGGATTTTGTCGCCCAAGGATTTCGTCGCCCAAGGATTTGGTCGCCCACGGATTTGGTCGCCTATGGACTTGGTCGCCTAAGGATTTGGTTGCTTAAGGATTTGGTCGCCCAAGGATTTGGTCGCCCAAGGATTTGGTCGACCAAGGATTTCGTCGCCCAAGCATTTCGTCGCCCAAGGATTTGATCGCCTAACGATTTAGTCGATTAAGGATTTGGTCGCCTAAGGATTTGGTCGCCTAAGGATTTTGTCGCCCAAGGATTTTGTCGCCTAAGGATTTTGTCGCCCAAGGATTTCGTCGCCCAAGGATTTAGTCGCCTAAAGATTTGGTCGCCTAAGGATTTATTTTGTAAGGTTTTGGTCGCCTAAGGATTTATTTTGTAAGGTTTTGGTCGCCTAAGGATTTGGTGGCGTATCATTCTGGTCGCCTATGGGCTTGGTCACCTAGGTATATGGTCGCCTAAGGATTTTGTCGCCTATGGACTTGGTCGCCTAAGGATTTGGTCGCCAAAAGATTTGGTCGCCTAAGATTTTGGTCGCCAAAGGATTTGGTCGCCCAATTACTTGGTCGCGCAAGGATTTGGTCGCCCAAGGATTTGGTCGCCCAAGGATTTGGTCGCCCAAGGATTTGGTCGCCTAAGGATTTGGTCGCCTAAGGATTTGGTCGCCTAAGGATTTGGTCGCCTAAGGATTTGGTCGCCTAAGGGTTTGGTCGCCTTAAGATATGGTCGCCTAGCATTTAGTTGCCTAAGGATTTGGTCGCCTAGCATTTCGTCGCCCAAGGATTTGGTGGCCTAAGGATTTGGTCGCCTAGCATTTCGTCGCCCAAGAATTTGGTCGCCCAAGGATTTGGTCGCCTAAGGATTTCGTCGCCAAAGGATTTGGTCGCCCAAGGATTTGGTCGCCCAAGGAGTTGGTCGCCCAAGCATTTGTCGCCCAAGGATTTGGTCGCCTTAAGATATGGTCGCCTAGCATTTGGTCGCCTAAGGATTTGGTCGCCTAAGGATTTGGTCGCCTAAGATTTTGGTCGCCTAAGGACTTGGTCGCCTAAGGATTTGGTCGCCTAAAGATTTGGTCGCCCAAGGATTTGGTCGCCCAAGGATTTGGTCGACCAAGGATTTCGTCGCCCAAGCATTTCGTCGCCCAAGGATTTGGTCGCCTAACGATTTGGTCGCCTAAGGGTTTGGTCGCCTAAGAATTTGGTCGCCTAAGGATTTTGTCGCCCAAGGATTTTGGTCGCCTAAGAATTTGGTCGCCTAAGGATTTGGTCGCCTAAGGATTTGGTCGCCTAAGGATTTGGTCGCCTAAGGATTTGGTCGCCTAAGGATTTGGTCGCCTAAGGATTTGGTCGCCTAAGGATTTGGTCGCCTAAGGATTTGGTCGCCTAAGGTTTTGGTCGCCTAAGGATTTGGTGGCCAATCATTCTGGTCGCCTACGGATTTGGTCGCCTAAGGATTTGGTCGCATAAGGACTTTGTCACCAAAGGATTTGGTCGCCTAGAAATTTTGGTCGCCTAACATTTTGGTCGCCTAGCATTTTGGGCGCCTAGCATTTTGGTCGCCTAGCATTTTGGTCGCCTAGCATTTTGGTCGCTGAGCATTTTGGTCGCCTAGCATTTTGGTCGCCTAGCATTTTGGTCGCTTAAGATTTCGGTCGCCTTAGGATTTGGTCGCCTAGGGATTTTGTCGTCTAAGGATTTGGTCGCCTAAGGATTTGGTCGCCTAAGGATTTATTTTTTAAGGTTTTGGTCGCCTAAGGATTTGGTGGCCAATCATTCCGCTCGCCTATGGGCTTGGTCGCCTAGGGATTTTGTCGCCTAAGGATTTCTTCGCCTAAGGATATGGTCGCCTAAGGATTTATTTTTTAAGGTTTTGGTCGCCTAAGGATTTGGTGGCCAATCATTCTGGTCGCCTAGGGATGTCGTCGCCCAAGGATTGGGTCGTCTAAGGATATGGTCGCCTAAGGATTTATTTTTTAAGGTTTTGGTCGCCTAAGGATTTGGTGGCCAATCATTCTGGTTGCCTATGGGCTTGGCCACCTAGGGATTTGGTCGTCTAAGGATTTGGTCGCCTAAGGATTTCGTCGCCCAAGGTTTTGGTCGTCTAAGGATTTGGTCGCCTAAGGATTTGGTGGCCAATCATTCTGGTCGCCTCCGGATTTGGTCGCCTACGGATTTGGTCGCCTACGGATTTGGTCGCCTAAGGATATGGTAGCCTAAGGATTTGGTCGCATAAGGTCTTTGTCGCCAAAGGATTTGGTCGCCTAGCATTTTGGTCGGCTAGCATTTTGGTCGCCTTGCATTTTGGTCGCCTAGCATTTTGGTCGCCTAGCATTTTGGTCGCCTAGCATTTTGGTCGCCTAACATTTTGGTCGCCTAAGATTTCGGTCGCCTTAGGATTTGGTTGCCCAGCATTTTGGTCGACTAAGGTATTCGTCGCCTAAGTATTTTGGTCGCCTAAGGATTTATTTTTTAAGGTTTTGGTCGCCTAAAGATTTGGTGGCCAATCATTCCGGTCGCCTATGGGCTTGGTCGCCTAGGGATTTGGTCGCCTAAGGATTTTGTCGCCTAAGGATGTCGTCGCCCAAGGATTTCGTCGCCCAAGGATTTAGTCGCCTAAGGATATGGTCGCCTAAGGATTTATTGTGTAAGGTTTTGGTCGCCTAAGGATTTGATGGCCAATCATTCTGGTCGCCTACGGATTTGGTCGCCTACGGATTTGGTCGCCTAAGGATATGGTCGCCTAAGGATATGGTCGCCTAAGGATTTGGTCGCCTAAAGATTTGGTCGCTATGGACTTGGTCGCCTAAGGATTTGGTCACCTAAGGATTTGGTCGCCTAAGGATTTGGTTGCCTAAGGGTTTGGTCGCCCACGGATTTGGTCGCCTATGGACTTGGTCGCCTAAGGATTTGGTCGCCTAAGGTCTTTGTCGCCAAAGGATTTGGTCGCCTAGCATTTTGGTCGCCTAGCATTTTGGTCGCCTAGCATTTTGGTCGCCTAAGATTTCGGTCGCCTTAGGATTTGGTTGCCCAGCATTTTGGTCGACTAAGGTATTCGTCGCCTAAGTATTTTGGTCGCCTAAGGATTTGGTCGCCTAAGGATTTATTTTTTAAGGTTTTGGTCGCCTAAAGATTTGGTGGCCAATCATTCCGGTCGCCTTTGGGCTTGGTCGCCTAGGGATTTGGTCGCCTAAGGATTTGATGGCCAATCATTCTGGTCGCCTACGGATTTGGTCGCCTACGGATTTGGTCGCCTAAGGATATGGTCGCCTAAGGATATGGTCGCCTAAGGATTTGGTCGCCTAAAGATTTGGTCGCTATGGACTTGGTCGCCTAAGGATTTGGTCACCTAAGGATTTGGTCGCCTAAGGATTTGGTTGCCTAAGGGTTTGGTCGCCAACGGATTTGGTCGCCTATGGACGTGGTCGCCTAAGGATTTGGTTGCCTAAGGGTTTGGTCGCCCACGGATTTGGTCGCCTATGGACTTGATCGCCTAAGGATTTGGTCGCCTAAGGATTTGGTCGCCTATGGACTTGGTCGCCTAAGGATTTATTTTGTAAGATTTTGGTTGCCTAAGGATTTGGTGGCCAATCATTCTGGCAGCCTACGGATTTGGTCGCCTAAGGATTTGGTCGCCTATGGACTTGGTCGCCTAAGGATTTGGTCGCCTAAGGATTTGGTCGCCTAAGGATTTGGTCGCTTAAGGATTTGGTCGCCCAAGGATTTGGTCGCCCAAGGATTTGGTCGACCAAGGATTTCGTCGCCCAAGCATTTCGTCGCCCAAGGATTTGGTCGCCTAACGATTTGGTCGCCTAAGGATTTGGTCGCCTAAGGATTTATTTTGTAAGGTTTTGTTCGTCTAAGGATTTGGTGGCGTATCATTCTGGTCGCCTAAGAGCTTGGTCACCTAGGTGTTTGGTCGCCTAAGGATTTTGTCGCCCAAGGATTTCGTCGCCCAAGGATTTGGTCGCCTACGGATTTGGTCGCCTAAGGATTTCGTCGCCCAAGGATTTGGTCGCCTAAGGATTTGGTCGCCTAAGGATTTGGTCGCCTAAGGATTTGGTCGCCTAAGGATTTATTTTTTAATGTTTTGGTCGCCTAAGGATTTGGTGGCCAATCATTCCGGTCGCCTATGGGCTTGGTCGCCTAAGGATTTGGTCGCCTAAGGATTTGGTCGCCTATGGACTTGGTCGCCTAAGGATTTGGTCGCCTAAGGATTTATTTTGTAAGATTTTGGTTGCCTAAGGATTTGGTGGCCAATCATTCTGGCAGCCTACGGATTTGGTCGCCTAAGGATTTGGTCGCCTAAGGATTTGGTCGCCTAAGGATTTGGTCGCCTAAGGATTTATTCGCTTAAGGATTTGGTCGCTTAAGGATTTGGTCGCCTAAGGATTTATTTTGTAAGGTTTTGTTCGTCTAAGGATTTGGTGGCGTATCATTCTGGTCGCCTATGGGCTTGGTCACCTAGGTATTTGGTCGCCTAAGGATTTTGTCGCCCAAGGATTTGGTCGCCCAAGGATTTGGTCGCCTACGGATTTGGTCGCCTAAGGATTTGTTCGCCTAAGGATTTGGTCGCCTAAGGATTTGGTCGCCTAAGGATTTGGTCGCCTTAAGATATGGTCGCCTAGCATTTGGTCGCCTAAGGATTTGGTCGCCTAGCATTTCGTCGCCCAAGGATTTGGTCGCCAATCATTTTGGCAGCCTTAGATTTTGGTCGCCTAAGGATTTGGTCGCTATGGACTTGGTCGCCTAAGGATTTAGTAGCCTAAAGATTTTGTCGCTATGGACTTGGTCGCCTAAGGATTTGGGCGCCTAAAGATTTGGTCGCTATGGACTTGGTCGCCTAAGGATTTGGTCGCATAAGGACTTTGTCACCAAAGGATTTGGTCGCCTAGAAATTTTGGTCGCCTAACATTTTGGTCGCCTAGCATTTTGGGCGCCTAGCATTTTGGTCGCCTAGCAATTTGGTCGCCTAGCATTTTGGTCGCTTAGCATTTTGGTCGCCTAGCATTTTGGTCGCCTAACATTTTGGTCGCTTAAGATTTCGGTCGCCTAAGGATTTGGTCGCCTAAGGATTTATTTTTTAAGGTTTTGGTCGCCTAAGGATTTGGTGGCCAATCATTCCGCTCGCCTATGGGCTTGGTCGCCTAGGGATTTTGTCGCCTAAGGATTTCTTCGCCTAAGGATATGGTCGCCTAAGGATTTATTTTTTAAGGTTTTGGTCGCCTAAGGATTTGGTGGCCAATCATTCTGGTCGCCTAGGGATGTCGTCGCCCAAGGATTTGGTCGTCTAAGGATATGGTCGCCTAAGGATTTATTTTTTAAGGTTTTGGTCGCCTAAGGATTTGGTGGCCAATCATTCTGGTCGCCTATGGGCTTGGCCACCTAGGGATTTGGTCGTCTAAGGATTTGGTCGCCTAAGGATTTGGTGGCCAATCATTCTGGTCGCCTCCGGATTTGGTCGCCTACGGATTTGGTCGCCTACGGATTTGGTCGCCTAAGGATATGGTAGCCTAAGGATTTGGTCGCATAAGGACTTTGTCGCCAAAGGATTTGGTCGCCTAGCATTTTGGTCGGCTAGCATTTTGGTCGCCTTGCATTTTGGTCGCCTAGCATTTTGGTCGCCTAGCATTTTGGTCGCCTAGCATTTTGGTCGCCTAACATTTTGGTCGCCTAAGATTTCGGTCGCCTTAGGATTTGGTTGCCCAGCATTTTGGTCGACTAAGGTATTCGTCGCCTAAGTATTTTGGTCGCCTAAGGATTTATTTTTTAAGGTTTTGGTCGCCTAAAGATTTGGTGGCCAATCATTCCGGTCGCCTATGGGCTTGGTCGCCTAGGGATTTGGTCGCCTAAGGATTTTGTCGCCTAAGGATGTCGTCGCCCAAGGATTTCGTCGCCCAAGGATTTAGTCGCCTAAGGATATGGTCGCCTAAGGATTTATTTTGTAAGGTTTTGGTCGCCTAAGGATTTGATGGCCAATCATTCTGGTCGCCTACGGATTTGGTCGCCTACGGATTTGGTCGCCTAAGGATATGGTCGCCTAAGGATATGGTCGCCTAAGGATTTGGTCGCCTAAAGATTTGGTCGCTATGGACTTGGTCGCCTATGGATTTGGTCACCTAAGGATTTGGTCGCCTAAGGATTTGGTTGCCTAAGGGTTTGGTCGCCCACGGATTTGGTCGCCTATGGACTTGGTCGCCTAAGGATTTGGTCGCCTAAGGTCTTTGTCGCCAAAGGATTTGGTCGCCTAGCATTTTGGTCGCCTAGCATTTTGGTCGCCTAGCATTTTGGTCGCCTAGCATTTTGGTCGCCTAAGATTTCGGTCGCCTTAGGATTTGGTTGCTCAGCATTTTGGTCGACTAAGGTATTCGTCGCCTAAGTATTTTGGTCGCCTAAGGATTTGGTCGCCTAAGGATTTATTTTTTAAGGTTTTGGTCGCCTAAAGATTTGGTGGCCAATCATTCCGGTCGCCTATGGGCTTGGTCGCCTAGGGATTTGGTCGCCTAAGGATTTTGTCGCCTAAGGATTTGGTCGCCTAAGGATTTATTCGCTTAAGGATTTGGTCGCTTAAGGATTTGGTCGCCTAAGGATTTGGTCGCCTAAGGATTTGGTCGCCTAAGGATTTGGTCGCCTAGGATTTGGTCGCCTAAGATTTGGTCGCCTAAGGATTTGGTCGCCTAAGGATTTGGTCGCCTAGGATTTGGTCGCCTAAGGATTTGGTCGCCTAAGGATTTGGTCGCCTAAGGATTTGGTCGCCTAAGGATTTGGTCGCCTAAGGATTTGGTCGCCTAAGGATTTGGTCGCCTAAGGATTTGGTCGCCTAAGGATTTGGTCGCCTAAGGATTTGGTCGCCTAAGATTTGGTCGCCTAAGGATTTGGTCGCCTAAGATTTTGGTCGCCTAAAGATTTGGTCGCCAATCATTTTGGCAGCCTAAGATTTTGGTCGCCTAAGGATTTGGTCGCCTATGGATTTGGTCGCCTAAGGATTTGGTCGCCTAAGGATTTGGTCGCCTAAGGATTTGGTCGCCTAAGGATTTGGTCGCCTAAGGATTTGGTCGCCTAACGATTTGGTCGCCTAAGGATTTGGTCGCCTAAGGATTTGGTCGCCTAAGGATTTTGGTCGCCTAAGGATTTGGTCGCCTAAGGATTTGGTCGCCTTAGGATTTGGTCGCCTAAGGATTTCGTCGCCTAAGGATTTGGTCGCCTAAGGATTTGGTCGCCTAAGGATTTGGTCGCCTAAGGATTTGGTCGCCTAAGGATTTGGTCGCCTAAGGATTTGGTCGCCTAAGGATTTGGTCGCCTAAGGATTTGGTCGCCTAAGGATTTGGTCGCCTAAGGATTTGGTCGCCTAAGATTTGGTCGCCTAAGGATTTGGTCGCCTAAGGATTTGGTCGCCTAAGGATTTGGTCGCCTAAGATTTTGGTCGCCTAAAGATTTGGTCGCCAATCATTTTGGCAGCCTAAGATTTTGGTCGCCTAAGGATTTGGTCGCCTAAGGATTTGGTCGCCTAAGGATTTGGTCGCCTAAGGATTTGGTCGCCTAAGGATTTGGTCGCCTAAGGATTTGGTCGCCTAAGGATTTGGTCGCCTAAGGATTTGGTCGCCTAAGGATTTGGTCGCGTAAGGATTTGGTCGCCTATGGGCTTGGTCGCCTAGGATTTGGTCGCCTAAGGATTTGGTCGCCTAAGGATTTGGTCGCCTAAGGATTTGGTCGCCTACGGATTTGGTCGCCTAAGGATTTGGTCGCCTAAGGATTTGGTCGCCTAAGGATTTGGTCGCCTAAGGATTTGGTCGCCTAAGATATGGTCGCCTAGCATTTGGTCGCCTAAGGATTTGGTCGCCTAGGATTTGCGTCGCCCAAGGATTTGGTCGCCAATCATTTTGTGAGCCTTAGATTTTGGTCGCCTAGTGATTGTTTCGCTTTGGTCTTGGTCGCCTAAGGATTTGGGCGCCTAAGGATTTGGTCGCTATGGACTTGGTCGCCTAAGGATTTGGTCGCATAAGGACTTTGTCACCTAAGGATTTGGTCGCCTAGAAATTTTGGTCGCCTAACATTTTGGTCGCCTAGCATTTTGGGTCGCCTAGCATTTGGTCGCCTAGCATTTGGTCGCCTAGCATTTGGTCGCCTAGCATTTTGGTCGCCTAGCATTTGGTCGCCTAAGCATTTTGGTCGCCTAAGATTTGTTCGCCTAAGGATTTGGTCGCCTAAGGATTTGGTCGCCTAAGGATTTAATCGCCTAAGGATTTGGTCGCCTAAGGATTTGGTGGCCAATCATTCTGGTCGCCTATGGGCTTGGTCGCCTAGGGATTTGGTCGCCTAAAGATTTCTTCGCCTAAGGATTGGTCGCCTAAGGATTTATTTTTTAAGGTTTTGGTCGCCTAAGGATTTGGTGGCCAATCATTCTGGTCGCCTATGGATGTCGACGCCCAAGGATTTGGTCTTCAAATGATATGGGCGCCTAAGGATTTATTTTTTAAGGATTTGGTCGCCTAAGGATTTGGTGGCCAATCATTCTGGTCGCCTATGGGCTTGGTCGCCTAGGGATTTGGTCGCCTAAAGATTTGGTCCTCTAATGATTTGGTCGCCTAGCATTTTGGTCGCCTATGGATTTGGTCGCCTAAGGATTTGGTCGCCTAAGGATTTGGTCGCCTAAGGATTTGGTCGCCTAAGGATTTGGTCGCCTAAGGATTCGGTCGCCTTAAGATTTGGTCGCCTAGCATTTTGGTCGCCTAGCATTTTGGTCGCCTAGCATATTGGTCGCCTAGCATTTTGGTCGCCTAGCATTTGGTCGCCTAGCATTTGGTCGCCTAACATTTGGTCGCCTAAGATTTTGGTCGCCTAAGGATTTGGTCGCCTAACTATTTGGTCGCCTAAGGTATTTGGTCGCCTAAGTATTTGGTCGCCTAAGGATTTGGTCGCCTAAGGATTTGGTCGCCTAAGGATTTGGTCGCCTAAGGATTTGGTCGCCTAAGGATTTGGTCGCCTAGGATTTGGTCGCCTAAGGATTTGGTCGCCTAAGGATTTCTTCGCCTAAGGATTTGGTCGCCTAAGGATTTGGTCGCCTAAGATTTTAGTCGCCTAAGGATTTGGTCGCCTAAGATTTCGGTCGCCTTAGGATTTGGTTGCCCAGCATTTTGGTCGACTAAGGTATTCGTCGCCTAAGGATTTGGTCGCCTAAGGATTTGGTCGCCTAAGGATTTATTTGGTCTCATATGGATTTGGTAGCCTACTGAATTTTTCGCCTATGGGATTGGTCGCCTAAGGATTTGGTCGCCTAAGGATTTGGTCGCCTAAGGTGTTGGTCGCCTAAGGATTTGGGCGCCTATGGACTTGGTCGCCTAAGGATTTGGTCGCCTAAGATTTTGGTCGCCTAAGGATTTGGTCGCCTAGCATTTTGGTCGCCTAGCATTTGGTCGCCTAAGGATTTGGTCGCCTAAGGATTTGGTCGCCTAAGGATTTGGTCGCCTAAGGATTTGGTCGCCTAAGGATTTGGTCGCCTAAGGATTTGGTCGCCTAAGGATTTGGTCGCCTAAGGATTTGGTCGCCTAAGGATTTGGTGGCCAATCATTCTGGTCGCCTATGGGCTTGGTCGCCTAGGGATTTGGTCGCCTAAGGATTTTGTCGCCCAAGGATGTCGTCGCCCAAGGATTTCGTCGCCCAAGGATTTGGTCGACCAAGGATTTCGTCGCCTAAGGATTTATTTTGTAAGGTTTTGGTAGCCTAAGGATTTGGTGGCCAATCATTCTGGTCGCCTACGGATTTGGTCGCCTACGGATTTGGTCGCCTACGGATTTGGTCGCCTAAGGATATGGTCGCCTAAGGATATGGTCGCCTAAGGATTTGGTCGCCTAAAGATTTGGTCGCTATGGACTTGGTCGCCTAAGGATTTGGTCACCTAAGGATTTGGTCGCCTAAGGATTTGGTTGCCTAAGGGTTTGGTCGCCCACGGATTTGGTCGCCTATGGACTTGGTCGCCTAAGGATTTGGTCGCCTAAGGTCTTTGTCGCCAAAGGATTTGGTCGCCTAGCATTTTGGTCGCCTAGCATTTTGGTCGCCTAGCATTTTGGTCGCCTAAGATTTCGGTCGCCTTAGGATTTGGTTGCCCCCCATTTTGGTCGACTAAGGTATTCGTCGCCTAAGTATTTTGGTCGCTTAATGATTTGGTCGGATAGCATTTTGGTCGGATAGCATTTTGGTCGGATAGCATTTTGGTCGGATAGCATTTTGGTCGGATAGCATTTTGGTCGGATAGCATTTTGGTCGGATAGCATTTTGGTCGGATAGCATTTGGTCGGATAGCATTTTGGTCGGATAGCATTTTGGTCGGATAGCATTTGGTCGGATAGCATTTTGTGCGGATAGCATTTTGGTCGGATAGCATTTTGGTCGGATAGCATTTGGTCGGATAGCATTTTGGTCGGATAGCATTTTGGTCGGATAGCATTTTGGTCGGATAGCATTTTGGTCGGATAGCATTTTGGTCGGATAGCATTTTGGTCGGATAGCATTTTGGTCGGATAGCATTTTGGTCGGATAGCATTTTGGTCGGATAGCATTTTGGTCGGATAGCATTTTGGTCGGATAGCATTTTGGTCTATAGCATTTTGGTCGCCTAGCATTTTGGTCGTTTAGCATTTTGCTCGCCTAAGAATTTAGTCGCCCAGCATTTTGGTCGCCTAAGGATATGGTAGCCTAGCAGTTTGGCCATCTATTAAACATAGAGTGGCCCATCGAAGCTGATTTAGTCCATAAGCTACCATTATCACAGTTCCATATGAATTTTTTTAATCATTACTGATTTGTATTGAGTTACGCGGCCGCATCATTTTTTACGTAGCAACAATTTGTCGTAACCGTAGTCCATGGCATCCAGATTTTTTCAAAAATACGGCTTAAGCTATCCTTTCTCAAAATTTCCAAGTTTTCACACGAACCTGGAATTTAAGATAAACATGCTGACTGATGAAATGCATTCAGTCGGTAGAATGCCCATCTTTTGTAGAATGGTGACCAATAGTTGCTAAAAATGATCAGCTCGAGAAGCTGTTTAGAATCAGCAATGAGAAGGTTTACACATTTTTTAAATCTGTCATTGGAGCCAATCTGCTAAGGAAATTGCGAAGAGTCACATTTTGCGACATTTATTTGTTCGAAATTGAATTGTGTGACATTTAGTTATGTAAAATTGAATGTTGCGATGTGTATTGAAGCGAAATTGATTTTCGCTATTATTTGGTATGCAATAATTTACCTGTGCAAGAAACTTGTTTCATTCATCATGCATCAACCCGAAGACATCTTGTAAAGCTTCACTGATTACTTTTATAAATTTTATGTATACATTTTATGGCTGTACTACATATATGGTAATTATTAATGATTTTTTCTTGCAAAAATATAGGCATCGCTTTCAATTTTAGTGGAATTTGATTGCTTCTGTAAAATTGATGGCAACAATATCAATACCGTTGTTACAAATGGCCTCGTTACAAAATATTTTCCAGCTATTTTAGCCACAAACAATTTGATAGTGTGGAGCATTCGATTCAATGCGTTTTGACAAACGATGTAAATGAAAGAAAGTGTTCTTATTTCGGCTGGCTAGTAGTTTTTATTCCGAGCTCATCTTAAACGACAATTCCATTACTCTTTTAATAATGTTATAAAATACACATGTGTATACACAAATATTTTGTTTTGTTTTTTGCGTAAATGTTTCAAAAAATCTCGATCTGTTTATTTTTGCCCCAGATCTGTTTATTTTCGTTTTGTTTTTGTGAATAAACATAAATAAACGTTTATTTTTGTTTATTGACCTGGCGTTGATTACATCAAAACGGAAATTTTATTTTATGACCGCTATGTGCAAACAACTCTTAGGTTTCAATTAACTGTTCCTACAATCCAAATATTTGTGGAATATTAGAAAATGACAGGTAAAGATCTTAAAAAGTGGGAAACTTTGAAATAATTAGCGGCAGTAACACATTATTGTGTGCAATTTTTACTGAAAATTCCAGTTCATTTATTTGTTGGACTGAAAAAACTTCCACAAGAAGCATTGGAGCAGCGTAATATTATTTAAAACGTCCTCCAAACATTTTACTGCTAGTCCAGAAACATTCTCTGACTTATTACTCTTGATGACAAACTTTTAAGTACCCGGAAATATGGGTGTAATTGTTTATAAGTTGATTGTACTTGAAAAGTTGCTAAGATTAAAGGAAAATAAACATTAAAATACACATGTTTAAAACGTGTTTATTGTTTTGTTTATTGGTAAAAACACATTGTTTTTTATTTTTCGTTTTGTGTGCACTGTATTTGTGTATTCAAAAATGTATACACATGTTTAAATAAACGTTTTAAAACGTGTTTAAACATGTGTATTGTTTAAACATAACATTACAAGTTGTAATAGTTGACCTGCAGAGTAAGCCCCACGTAGCAATGACCGTACATAGAAGAACCTGTGCAACTCCTGCCCATCCTAGTGGAGATTTCAGTGGTAATGGTTTCGGTTGCTGTGACTTGTATGTAGAGGTGACCAAGTTGATGTACTTTGTAGAACTTGCATATAGGAAATCAGCTCCTGGATCTTGTCAACTGTGCCAAAATCATGTAAACGGGTGAACATTTTGTTCAGAGTTCCGGGGAAGGGGCCCCATGTAATAAAACCAACCCTCTGGTTTGATAGAATCCCTTCGGGAGTTATTATAGAGCTACACATAATGTTCCCATCAATCACGGCGTCATTTATTTGCGAAAGAATATCTGATAATGAGGTAGCTGATGCGTACATGTTAGCTCCACGACTTCCAATACCCAATACCATGCCACCAGACATTTTTCGAACTATTGTTGAGAGGTTGCTATTCCCAATCACCTCAAATTCTTTGGAAATAATGTCTGCAAGCTTTTCAACTCCGAAAAGTCTTGCAATCGAGTCTCGCAATTTCGTTGTTGTGCTTGCCCAGGCAATTTTAAAGGTCGCCTTATCACTAAATTCAAATTTGAAATTTAATCTTGCCAGCTCTGGTAACGATTTTGGGGTGTGCACAAATAGAAAGTCCGTGGAAAACGCTGCTGAGTATATACATACCAAGAACAATGCTGCAATCAGATAAGTAAAAATAAAAACTCGTTTATGCTTTCTGGTGAAAGATTGCTCTAGTAACGGCCAAATCAAATCAATACTTTGGGAAATACTTTTGAAGATTAACATGTACGCAATAAAAGCACTACCTAACGTAAGCCATATCTTCAATTCAAATATCGAGAGAGGTTGATGCCAATTGCGGCTCACAATTTTGTGCATCCTATTCCCAATCAAGGCCATTATGGCTCTATACTTTAGTTGAAGATTGGGGTTCCTAGATTGAGGTAACCAGTGTACATAAGCATGTATATATTCATGGTCATCATTTTTGTAATCGGAAGAAGTTATGTTTACCACGTTGGAAGTCATCATCATCGCAAATATATATCCCGTATGACATTGGAACAGACATTTGTAGAGAATATGCCTGACAGAAGTCATGCAGTCTGAATAATGGAACCCTTCCGACCTTTGAAAATAATATGTCAAGGATGGGTACCACATCCCTAATTGTTGATTTCCATCAGGAAGGTCATACTTTTGGCACGACTTGATGTGAAGAATATTTGAGATTGCAAAGAAGGCAGTATTATTTAAGCATGACTCGTAAAGCAGGCCCGATTCCATATTAAAGTAGTAATAGTTCAAGAGCGGGTATGACAGCATGTAAACGTCATCAATATTTGTTGACATGATCCGTAAAAATGCGGCGTACACGCATGACTTGTAACCAGATTTTTGGGTTGCTACTTGAGTGGCGTTTAGTGTGCCCGTGTCCAATATAATCACAACTAATGGAACTGACACATACCGTTGAGTAAATCTTTGATATCCACTACTAATGGAAATCACCAGTCCTCCTCTTCCTCGTCCAGGCAATTTTGGTTAAATCCAAAGTCCAAATGATTTATCTCATGAATCGTCAATGTGTTCATAGAAATAACTAATGAATTAATGTTTCTATCCGAAAGCAATTCAGATGTCACAACATTATCTGTCACAAGGTGTAGCATAATATCTAAGGTTATACCAGAGCATATATTTGATAAATATAATGTCTGCGTTAGGGCAGATAATGTAACAAAATTCAACATTTTAGCGCATTTCAAAAACACACTGAAGGTTTTTATATTCATTCAATATGTCTTGTGCACATTGCAATACATACCAAGATTTGCTACTGAAGTGTGAAAATCAATAAGTAAAATATTTATGCCAGTAGTCTTTGGTTTGTGCTACGGAAATAATTGAAAAGCTTGTCTCGGCATAATATTGTTATATGCTGGTGAAGGTCATCATCAGATGCATTTGCTGAGATAAGTGGTTGCAGAAACGTTTGCAAATTTTGAAACTAAAGGTAAAACATAGGAACTACTTCACTGTGTCTTATCTTTCAGGCAAATCTATTCAAGTTTGAAATAACTTAATGTGCATTGTGTGGAGGAAATACAAATATGCAATAATTATGGAATTCTTGAGACTATCGACGTTACCTCCCATGAAATTGCGGATGGAACTTGGATTCATCTGTTTGCGCAACAATTTATTGTTTCTTGCACAAAATTATATTTTGATAAATTATCATTACTATGTACCTGATTTTGCGAATACGTTTAGATGATGGAAGAACTGTAATATGGCAGTGAAGGGGAAGTTTAGCACAAAAATGTAGTCCTCTGCAAAGGTGTGTTTATGCGAGCTTCTACATGTCATTTTTCATACGCCGTGTACGAATGGATTTTAAAGCAAGATAAGTTATACTACCTTTTGCTTGCAACTGTTACGATACTTTAGGAATCGTTATTGTGATTTCAGATTACGAGTGTTTTAAACGATGACGCGTTGTTCGTCGATTAATAATCTATCCGTTTTGCTGGTTGTGTTTGTGGACAATTTTATTTCCTACGGTATATACGAAGTGCGAACTTGAATGTTGTAAGTTGAATATGCTTGCAAATTAAAAGGTTTGTACATCCTATGAAATAATTTTTCTGCCACCATTTCAACCATGCTAATGACAATACCAATAGACCACAGAAAGAAAACAGAGGAAACTCTTCCTTCTAATTGCATAGCCTCAACATTTCCGTCTTCAAAGTCATAGATAATCTTAACCGGACTTATAACCCTATTTCTGTCTTGTACTCTGCCTGAATACTGCATTTGCGTAAGCTCATTAAACCAGTACTGATATATGCCAGCTCCCACTAGTCTTTGGGTTGTATCCTCCAGTATTTTTCCTCGGGGAGGTGAAAACAAGTAGTACAATTCTCCGGAAGGGAGTAAACGCTTCCCAATATAGCAATGCTTTGTGTTTGTCATATTGTTTGCTGTGCTAACGAAGGATATCGCAAATGGCCAAGAATGAACTGTGGCAACTCTTCTCTCCCGAACAAGAGTGTTGAAAAGCATTCTGCCGACATTTTCTGTGCCCCGAGCAAATAGCTGTTTTAAGGCCATCATATCCTGAAAAGTTCTGCTGCTATAAAAAATAGAATGTTTACTGCCATTACATTCAATTAAATTGTTTTAATTCCCAAATATTACTTACCCTCGCATTTTAGAGCAATTTTGGCATTGGTTGGCATAAAAGTAGTTGGCCACAGACTTAAATACTTCGGTTTGTTCCTTATTGATAAATATCAGGGAATAATTGTTTGCTAGGAGCTCTCCTACCCCAGACATTGTTTTCTCCTCTGTAGGTTTAATCAGCGTGCTGGTCGTAGCAGCGCAGTAGTAAAATGATAATATTAGACATGCATACACCCAGAGAAGAAATAATTTGGATTTTTCTGAAAGATTTGGTGCTACAAGCACGGCAGAAAGGACTATAAAGAATTTTTCACGCCATTCTTCAATATTTTTCCATTTCATAGACAAGCTTATCAGGAGGGCCGCTGCAAAAAAGACAGCCCATACATCTGGTTCAAACGCGGATATGATGACATGCAGATTATTCCAAGGCATACTCACTAGAAGTTCTGGGATGTCGCAGTAGGCAAAATTGATGTCAAAGTAGGATTGTCGAACTGCACCAATATCACTTTGATTGATCCTTGACATATAGTTCCACAAATTCTCCATTCTATATGGTGCTCCGATATGAGCGTTTACCATGGGATAAAGAGTGGGATATCGTCCAAGTGGAAGCTTCAATTTTCTAGCACATTTTCCCGTGACAATTGTGACGTTTAGCAAACTTACAATGTCCTTTGTCAAAGAAAACACAGGGGCAAATTCAAATGGCGGTTCTGAAAAAAGTTATTAAACTTGTATTCATTATTTGGTGCACTATTGTAGTGCAGTACTCTGGGGATCAGACTTACCGCCATTCCTCCTATGGTAGTCTCTCAGCTTAGGATAAAGCCACAAAGAATACTCCAATACCTTTTGCTCGTAGTTGTAAAAATCCAGAATAACAATATTAGCCTCATTTTTGTTTAGTCTTGGGCGGAGTTGATCACAACTAGTGTCATTCGCTGCAAATGTATGCATAAATTTAGAAGCTGGTAAATGTTCACAAAGAAACATTATTAAAATTATCATGTTGGAGGTGGTATTCATTGAATCCATAATTCGCCATGTAATTTTTCATCAGAATGATGCGGCAGCCATAGCAATATTTCTGTCGTTTTACTAGTCTGATGCAACTCAAGAATCTGGAATGACCATTTAAAATGTGAAATTAAATATAATTTAGCATATGTGCGTTGTCAGGAGGGCGCTGGAAGAAACAAGGGTTTGTGAAACAAATAATTCTATGTAAACATTTTGAAAATGTCGACATATGTAAACATTTGCCACTGGATACAAAAATAGTTTATTAGGACTATACATACATCCATTATCAAACAACTTTACAATTCTAGTATTCGTCTCTCCAGTAAGTCAGGAACTGTGAGAATCATGAAGATTACCACAATATACTTACTAGCACGTGCGACAGGTAAGTTTTAATTATCATTTCGTGACGCTTATTAAATCCTTTAAAAATCTAATCAACCAGTATATAATAAAACATTATATTCAAATTCACAAATCTCCTAGTAATTTTAAATACGTAAGAACGAATACAAACACCAGTGGCTTATATTTTACCAAAACCCGACTTTGTCGGGCTCTTACTCCTGCTAGAATAAAGCTAAATATTATTTTTAAAGCTTGACAGAACTCGTTAAAACGACAACCGTGTCGCATTTCATCATTCAAATTGGTAGGCTTTTTATGTACAGCTAGGAGCTTTTTGAGTAACTTATATTTACTTTTCTTTTCGCCGGACGACTTACAATCGATTTCCATCGACACTAAATGCGACTAAATTCTTTAAAACAGGGGAACTAGTCGAATAATTGTATGCATCGTGGTCATGGCATATTGTATGCTTTTCGTTTGTTCATTGAAATGTAGGTGTGTCCGAAGAAACCAGCCGGAGCCGGGACACTGCCACCTCTTTACATCTATTATATTATAATGCTGTAGTTTACACAGGTCCATAACATGCGTTGTAAAAGAATGTGCTTCTTCAAGTTCACACCTTCACTGTCTACATGGCAATTGGTGAGTTGTGACGTAAAAACCGGTAGTGTTTGCATATTGTCAGCATGAATACTGGTAATGAGGTCATTTATTCTAATAAATACACTTACATAAATTCTAACAAAATAAGAATTTATAACTAACCTTAATTGAATTTTACATTAAATATATAAAAATAAATAATTTATTTGGGTAGGATTGATATGCACAGGAAGATATATATAAAACCATGACTATAAACTAGGAGAGGTTACTTGGTACATTTCATTGTTTTATTTGATGTATACATTTAATAGCATGCATAAATGCATGATGAATGATGAATACCATAATCCGTAGTGAAAGATAAAATGCATACATACCTGATATTTCCTTGCAATACATTTCTTATTTCCGTGATTTCCATTCCATAACACTTTAAGTCTTACAGCCAATAATTTTAAATTCATATAACTGGTACTGATCTGGAATGGGAAACCAGGCAATATCATAAATATCTTTGTCGACTCTGCCTACTACAGTTTCTTTCTTTCCGTCAGTACCCTCAATTTCTCCTACCCCTGCATAAATTTCTCTGTTGTATCGTGTTCTTCCCACGGCCACGTAAAAGTCGCGATTCTCAGCATCCTTGTTGCCAAAAAGGCGGTATTCACTTAATGTGGCTTCTGAATTCATTGGAATTTCGCTTGGTCCATTTGACAGGGCAAACACTTGAATGTTACTGGTTAAAACTTCCGTTACCCTGTAATTCTTCTTGTGAATTTCACAAGTTTTGTTGTCGAATCGGTACCGTCCCACAGAAATATCCCCTTTGACATATCCTCGACACAAAAAAACAGGTTCAATATCGCCCTCTCGTTCGCCGAAATTGACTAAAGAATAAAGCTGTGTTTCTGTCAAGTCCCTAGTGGCGTTATACCAGCGATGTCTATGGCATCCACTGCAGTTGTAGTAGTCATTAATCTTGTCCGCATCAAGGACGCTGAGACCGTCTTTGTTGATCTGGTCCCCACATTTATCCACGTTTTCCATTACAGGTAGACCACTGCAAGCACCCCAGCACCCATAGTGCATTTGACTATAGTAATCATATAAACTTCCCATGCATCGTAACGTTCCGTGAGAAGGTGGCTTATACGCGTGGTTTGTGCAGTCGGAAAAGTCCAAGAACTCGTCTCTGTCCATTCGTGACTGCTCGTGACCCAGACAAAGGGCATGAGCAATTTCGTGAATCCAATTGGAAACTGTTGAACATAGGCTGCTTATGGCAACGAACTGTGGACTGCCTGTGTAGCAAGAAATTGCATTTCCACAGTAACTTACGTTTCCAAAATTTATTCTCGCCTGAATATATGCCGTGTCATTGGATGTCTTTGGTTCAAATCTGAGACAGGTATGAATGTGGTAATCTTCTATGGCCTTATGAAATACCTCTCGATCTGTGTCTCTCAAGAGTGAGTCTACTTCATAAGGGATTCTACCGCTCGGCCAAAGACCGCCATCCAAAATACCTAAAATATTTTTATAACAGTACAACAAAGGTATATTATTTTAATTATGCATGCACGTAGTATGTATGAAGACTTACTAATAGAAGTCTCATTAATGCCTATGCCACATTTAAAATTGGCTTTAGTAAATCGTCGCGATAATATCGTCACAAACCAGGCAAGTGATAATAAGTTCATTTTAGCACCAAAATGAAATGAAAGTGTTCGTGCTATTAATCAAAACAATCCGTTAGTCCGCCTCAATTGCTGTAAAATGTACTGTATTATACAGTATGTATATCTAATGTAGCAACTGAATTGACAAACGTCTAAAAGTAACAAGCAAAAAAATAACGGAAATGAGAGTAACTTTTTTTTATTCGTACATACATTACTGGCTATAAGACAACACGGCGAACTACAGCAACACAATTAGTAGTTAAAATTTATCATTGTGTTGATTTGTTTATGCGCGATAGTTTATATTTTCGTCCTTCATTCCATGGCTATATATGTATATTCATTGTTTGTGATTGCGATTAAAATCATCATAATATACTGGAAGATATCTGCATTAACCCCCTGCCAATTGCTCAGGTCATATAGGTTTCAAAAATATGTAAATATTATTTATAAACATTATATATATTATTATTTTTAATATGATTTTATTTATTAAAAATAAGCATAAAATCATGCGTCAAAATATTTCTTATTGATTTGCTTGTAATATTTGTGCAAACTTTAAATTGTATAAGAAGGGTAACAGAAGGACAGTGACTTCAGTTCTTGTATATTCCCCGTCAGAGTAATAACAAAGTAAATTTTAATACCAATCCATTTATTTGATTTGGAAAGACAACAAGAAGAATGTCCAAAACATTTTGTGCGATCAAGAGAATGAAATGAAACTTTTATTAATGAAATAGAACAACTTGAAATAACTGAAATAACTTGAAATTGTTTGCAACATGTTTCTGTCATATAACTTTACAAATATTTATTTCATTCATGTTAGAAACGCAATTGGATTGGATCAATGGTGCGTTAATAATTTACTGCTTACTATGTACAATTACCCGTGACTTTCATGAATAAAAAAGTTTTTCTGTTATGTAAAAACTTACATTTGTTTCTTTCGTAGTTTCTAATTTTATAACCCCAAGCCTACCAACAAATTGTAGGTAATGCTTCCACTGGGTTCCTGCACAGACACGGCGGCTGCTAATAGCATTATATAAAGAAGCTACTTAGTTTGGTTGCTGGCAAGTGAAATCTTAAAAATTGCAACTTAAAAGCTTCTATCAGCGCGTTGTTAGTGGTCGGACCAAATTATAATCGTTTCGCTTACTCGATCCCAAGCATTCAATTCAATTGACTTCAAATAGTTTCATAGTCGATTGGAATCATCTCTATCAAATGTTATAAAAGTTACACGACCACAACAAATTACTGCTCTTTTAACAAAATAATACAATAGATAGGGACGTTTATTCAATCGTTGTCTCATTCATTGAGCATCTGACACCTGTCGAATTTTCGTGGCACAGCCGATTGTTTTTAACATTTAACTTCTTAAACATGCTGAATGTGAAATTCATCACAACCTTTTGCTTAGTTATCTCAATACTGGCATTGCTTTTTAACTGCAACGAAGCTTCGGACCCCTTAGGTGTCATATCACTAGAAAATCTCGAAGAGCATTCGAAAGATATTGTTTTTTCCTTTTATGAACTTACATTCGAAAACTTTAGTTCGTCGTTCAAATCTGTCATAACCATGTATTTTACGCACACATTTAACGGAACACTAAGACCCAACCACAATTTAAGACATACCCAATCGTTCAATATATTTGTAGCAGAGCATAAACATGTCAATGCTCTGATGAAAATGTATGGAAGTTCCACAATATTCCATAAGTTAGTTTATTTGGAAAGAAACATGATTTGGTACATCGATCTTCAAACTGAATTTGTTGAAGCAAGCAGATTTTCCGTGCAACTTTACCCTACCACTCCGGCAACAGCACCTGCTTTAAGTTATCTGCTTCAAGATATCTCACAGAATTACAACAAAACCCAGGAGCTTCCAGACTTGAGTGTCCTGCTATTAGGTGGACAAATGTCCCTGAGTAAAATGTTACAATGGAATGGAAACGGTCGTACAATAAAAACGTTTATTCTTGTCCGTATTCATCCTGGAGAATACTTTAGACAATTTTCAAAGGACTCTTTTATGTGTCTTCGGGTGATTTTTAGTTCTTCTAAGTTATCGTTTCATTGTAACAGTGAGTTGATGTCTGTTCTCTATATTTCCAAAGTTCATAACATTTCTCTGGACTTGCGCGACAGAACTAATTCAGTAGAATTGTCAATGTTATGGAATAGTGGAGAAAATCAAGAATACATTCGAATCTATTCTATTGGACTACACGATAAACAGGACACGACGCTGGCTAGAAAAATATCTACATCAGATATGTTTGCTTCAGCTCACAACATGTCACCGATTTACTGCAAATACCATTCAGACCTTCAACATAGAAACTCTAACTTACTTTGGTCAGGTTGGATTTCAATGTTTCGAGGCGACACGTGGCTTTTAATATTTCTGCATTTTCTCGCACTTTCTATCTTGATAAACGTGACGACTTATCATAAGTTTGTCAATTTAGAACGAATTGGGAAAGTTTTTACCACATTCATCGGGTCTTTCTCTCGACAACCTGTTTTCAAAAGTTCATATGTAAAAGGAACTATATTTATGCTTTTATGGTTTGGAATGATTGTGTGCAGTCTGTTCGAAAATTCAATCGTCAGTGTGGTTGTAATACCACCAAAACTAAAAGTGATTGAATCCACCAAGGAAGCGTTAAGAGCTGGCTACAAGTTTATGTGGGATCTTGAGAGCAATGAGGGGATATCGTTTGAAGAATTCTTTGGTTGGGACTTTAAGCACCTGGGAATTTACAATGCAATTAATTATAGCCATATTATCGTCAAATGGGCTGATTTTTGGAGCTCTACGAAAGCTGTCGATGACAAGATTATATTCCCAGCATATGGTGTTAATGTGGCAATAAATAGAGCGGACATTTTACGAAATCTTGCGAACGCCACGGGCTACACTAGAGTTATAGACTGTCAAACAATTCCTCAAATAGTACATCGCCATTTCGATATGTGGTCAGTTCATGCTAGAAACAGACATTGGTTTCTTCAAAGTGCAGCTCGAGTACGAGAAAGTGGGCTGCCGGAAAAATGGGACGAATGGGCAAACGCGGCGTACTTGAGACTTTATGATTATTCGACGCATGGAAATGAAATAGATTCCTTACATCCGTCAAATGACGTTTCTGCCGGTGTCATCAATTTTTCCAAATCTTTTGTGATAATACTTTCATGGTCATTGACAACCATAATATCTATAGTTGTACTAGCTTTGGAAAGAACCATAAGGTAAGAGGGTGCTGGAGAAACTAAATTGAAATTCTATGTATATCAGAGTACAGAAGTTTAGAAGTTTTTAACGTTGATTTGCTTTGTACTTAGATAAACAAAATCAAATTGATTGCTATCGCTACTTAAAGTGTATTTCCATTTGAGAATATCCACGTGCTCGACTAAGTTAATCGAATATGTCATTGCAATAACATGAGTTTAATGGATACTGTAGTGTGATGTCTACAAAATTGAATACGACTAGACAGTTTGTATATTATTCGCATAGTAGTGTTTGTGTTAGCTTCAGTTCTTGCATGTTTTGTTTGTATGAATTACATACTAATTTCATTTAAAATCTGTTGCCAAACTAACAATTTTTGTATGAAGGTGTGGTTAAATCCATTATTAGTGAATACTACTCACTGTGTAGCTGCAATATTAACATTTTTCTACACAAGTATTACAGCAGTGCAGCGTATTTATCAAACAGAAGAATCGTAATCCGGATTTACCCTTGACGTTTAAATACATGTCAAACTCAGTAAATAAAAGTGCCACGCCTATTCGTTATTTAGAATATTTAGAATTTCTTATATTTTTTCTATGCAATTATTTGTCAACTGTTCCAAAAATACTCGGATACAATGTCAGCTGCCGGTAAGGTTCAAGATCTTGCATGAAATGCCATGTTTTCTAACTTACAATTAGCGTTTGAGATGTTTGTACCACAAATTGCTGTTGCAACCTCTTGAGCTGCTAAAAATTATTCAAACTATTATGTCACTTCTTGAGACGGCAAAAATACAATTATTTTGTCCTTGTTTACGTGGTTGGTTGTCAGTTTATTGTAAATATTTTGAAGTGATTGACAGGCAGCCAATAGTAAGTTCGCAGTTCGCACACGAGCTACTATTCTTCCTTTATGTAAAAAGCAATCAATAAAATGCAAAATATTTTGCTCTGACTTCCAATCGTAGACTAATTTACCTGTATTTACTAATAATTACGTTACGCAGTCATTGAACACAATAACGACCTAATGATTTGAATTGTGATAAGAGCGGCGCATGCAAATTATTACGGTTTTCCGGTACGCGAATGGAATGAAATTTTATCGCGTGGGGTCTGCGATGAAAGCATGCACATATTTATCAATAGCCGAATGAAGTATTCGGTTGTGGGTTAAAATATTTCAGTCAGCATGATAAATCAATCACCAAAACTGTTGAGTTTCACTATATTTTTGGTTCATTTTTGTCGGACAGGGGAAACGTTGGGTCCTTTAGGCAATATTTCACTTTCTCCAAAGAATCTATTTGGATATACACCAAACTTTATAATTTTATTCTTCCAAGTCGACAGTGAAAATCTTCCCACTTTACGTATTTTTAGACAAAAGTGTTTCAACCGTGCCATTAACGGATCTCTACATCCCCATAACGATCTGAGATTCACTCAACCGTTTGAAATTGTTGTGACAGAAGAAAGTACCAATTTAAACAACAGCATACTTCCCACACTTTACGAAATCTTTCGGTATGAACGCTATTCAGAGCGAGCTATGTTTTGGTTTGTCAGTTTTCAAAATAAAATTAACGAATCAAGCCGCTCAGTTTTCTCCATGAGGATACAGCCAAATGGCTTTACTAATACAGCATCATCGTTATCATTTAGCTTAAGCGAAGTGTCGTTGAATGCTGAAGAAGAGCAGGTCCATAACTTGAATTCCGACCTGCTAGGTACACCTGAAGCCTTCAATAAAATACTTCGTTGGAACGCCCAAGGTCGCAGGATAAGAACGCTTGTTCTTGTCCGCATTGATGCGAGAGATTATTTTCGCAAATTTTCAAACGATACTTACGCCTGTATCAAGTTGATCTTTGTGTCAATATTTTCATTTCACTGTAACAGTGAGTTAATGTCTGTCCTGTATATTTCAAACGTACATAACATCACGCTGGATTTAAATGACAGAACTAACACTGTCGAGTTGGCCCAATTTTGGAAAAGTGCAGAGAAGGAGGAGTATATTTCAACACATTCCATGGGGCTTCATGAAGAAAACGAGACGCAATTGGGAGTGGACAATTCTGAAGCGAGAATGTTTTCTTCAGCCGTAACGATGCTGCCGATATACTGCAAATACTTGGCCATACACCAAAAGAAATTTAAAACTGAAGCGAGCGATTATTTTTGGACTGGTTGGACCTCCATGTTTACGGTAGATTTGTGGCTTATAACTTATGTAACCGCTGCCATTCTCTCGTTTTTCGCACATCTTCCCGATATTCCCGAAGCAGGAAAATGTTTTGATCCCAGGGAAACCGGAAAGATTTTATTATCGACAGTCTCCTCATTTTGTCGACAGCCTCTCTATGTAAAAGAAAGCGCTAAAGGGGCTTTCATTATCGTTTTACTCTTTTACGGAATGGGCGTGTGCACTTTATTTGAGAACTCAATTGTTAGCGTGGTCGTATCACCACCTAAGCCAGTGGTTTTTACATCTCTACGCCAGGCATTGCTGGCCGGCTATAAAGTTATGTGGGATCCTGCCGGATACGAGGGAATCTCATTCCAAGAATTTTTCGGCTGGGATTTTAAACATTTGGGAATATACGATCTGATCGATGAAAGTGATTTGAATGTAGATTGGAATGTATTTTGGGACTCGTCAAACTTTGTCGAAACTAAAGTGGTTTTGCCAGCTTACGGTGTTAATTTGGACGTGAATAGGGGTGTTCTTGTAAAGCGAAATGAAGACTCGATGCGAAAGGCTGGTATATCCGAATGTCTTACGATTCCTGAGATTATTCATCGGCATTTTGATGTGTGGGAAATACACTCCGACAATAGGCTTTGGCTGCTAAAAACTGCGGCACATATACGGGAAAGTGGGTTGCCGGAGAAATGGGAGGGCTGGGCAAATGCAGCATATTTGAGAGTTTTTAACAGACCAAATGGAAGGAATATTACCATCTATAAACACCCAGAAGTGAACAAGGATGCTGTTATCAATTTTCCAAAAATTGTTATCATAATTTTATCATGGGCCGTGGCTAATGTAATTGCATTGCTCGTCCTGGTAATGGAACGTCTCTCGAAAGTTCAGTACGGTCTTTATGGCGTTGACGAGCCTGACGCTGTTGTGTGACAGACACAGATAGTAAATGATTATTTGATGAATACAAATACCTGTACATGACATATAGAAATGCGTAAAAGTGTAAATGCATCATAAAGGATAAACTGCAAATAAATAGGTACGCCAATATTAACTACGGTGCCTATTGTTATGTACCTAACTACAAAAATGAGTCGTATAATCTGATTCGGAGACCGGACATTTTCAACAGCAAACAGCTACGATTATGATAATATTGGGACATTTTGTACGTATTTTCAGTATTTACCCGTTTCCATCTATCATAGTGAAATATAAAGATGACCTATTTTGATAGCGTTTATTTATCAACATTGTAGAGTATAATGGGATGCACTACAATCTGAGACCTTTAAATTTAAAGGCAACTGTTTTGATATTAATTGTTTAGACATGTTTTAGCAACATCTAAGATATACTTAATTAAAACAGTATACATTCATAGAACAGAGCCATAACAACGTTCAGGGAAAAACACTGCCTTTTTAATTTTGTTCTGCCTTCATGTCTTAGAAGTTTAAGAATATTTCATTGTTTTTGGTCATGCAACCTAAGAACAATTTTTTAAAGCTTTTGTTGAATCTCTTTTAGAATATAATCGTCTGAATGGATAAAAATTAATAAAATGCAGGGTGAATAGTAAGAAAATTATATATGACATATTATATTATGTAACTAGCGTCGAACACGAGATATTTGAACTCCCAATAATTGTAAGCTTCCTCAATACTTTGAAAAAATAAATAAAACCATAACACGAGTTATAATGTTACGAATTTAAGCACTGGGACGCGCACATATTATGGATAAAATATAAACCGTCTGGTGATCAAGTGTCAGTTAAGAAATTTTAAGCATTATGTAATGGACATGTTATATGGATCGTTATAATGCTTTCTATACAAAAAAATCAATAAAGTTAATTATAGCAAAATTGTATATCTAAAGCATAATATGCAAGAGACTGTTTATTAGGTTACTATTTCTCCTATGACGTTCAAATACTTTTACAAACTGTTTTAGAGAATGGTGCCTCTTTCTTTGTCGTAATATTCCTTTGATGAAAGTGTACATCAGTATCAGTAGTTATGTATCCTAAACTTAATTTCCATTGTTAGTTCCTCCTGTTCAGGAGAAAACCCATTTCCGATCTAACAAGTAGTATCGATTAGCATGCATGCAGTATAACATGTACAAGTGTGCGAAAAGCAATGGAGACATGGGACACTCAATTCGGAAACAAATTTTATTCTCCATGATTTTCTTACTACATTGCATTAATTCCGAAATTACAGAATTTTCATCCATAAAGGAAATCGGTGATGACGTAACTATTCTCTTGTTAAATTTTTATGCTTGCCAGTTCAAGGTTTTTACCGATTCCAATCAATACGATAGTTTTGAGACTCCGCTGGCTCTAATATCTCTTCTTTCTGAAACGTCCACATATTCCCACGAAACAGTAGGGTTTCTGAATGAAACTGATTCCTTTCCGGTGGAGTACAGTCACCAAAAAACCAGGCGATACACGCAGTGCTTTGTTCACTTCTATATGATTCAGCAACTGAAGGACATGGTACAGTTTAAAATGTATCAATCCGAGTCGGCTGGAGAGAAACCACACCATTTTTTCTTTTTTGAAGAAAATGAACAACAATCTCCTGAAGAAATTCAAACTTTAGTTAGTTTCTATACCACAAATCTTGTAGAAACTTTTACAGTTGGCCTGATTTTCAGAATCTTTGGCCCGTCGAATGTGTATTTGATTTGTCAAAGTTGTGGACATAGTAAGTTTCATTTACTAACTTTCAAACAACTTGCAACACTTCCAGACTTACATCATATTTGGAAAGTTTTACACTCCAACCTTCATGGAGTGTACGTTGAGTCATTTACGATGAGACCTAACATCGGTCTAAGTTATCTTTGCGAAAACTTCACTTCCATGGTACCGCCCAGTGAACAGTTTTTAGCACTGAATCTCTGTATTCACACTTTGTTCAGTGGGAAACTGAATTATTCTACAGAACCCAGGTTGATCATAGTTGAAAATGATTCCGTCGTGTCAAGTTCCCATGGATCAGCGATAATGGGGCGATATTTAGCTGAAGAAAATTACAATCTCTGGAACAAGATGATCGTAACTCAACGTCGAGAATGGATACCCCACGGGGTGAAATATGATTCGTTTTATTTTGTTTCCATTCTTCCAAAGCCAGGCTTCCAGGCGTCAACATTAATAAAACCGTTTCATTTAAGCGTTTGGGTAACAATGTTCTCTTGCTGCGCTTTCTTGATATCTGTAACATTTGCAGTATTTCGGCTCAGAATGATGCCGAAAGAGTTGACAGGATTCAATATGTCTAAAATTGCGTTGAATGCTGCTGGCAGTATTCTTGACCAACCAGTTCCAAAATATTTAGTGAGACCTTCACCCCATGTCCACTTCAGAGTTATCTCTTTTAGTTGGCTCATTTGGTTTCTCATGTTGGTAATAATCGGCCAGTTTTATAAAGGAGAACTGTTTTCGTACTTGACCATGGCAAATGAGCCAAAATGGCCAGGAACCATAAATGAAATTGTTGATACCCCCGACCAGTATAGCATGGTGACGTTTTCCAATGCAATTGGCAAGGAAATAACGCGCAAATCCATTTTAAAAACCAAGTTGAGCCAGTACTTTAGGTACTTGAAACCACCTGCTCTCTTTATATACCAAAGGATTTACAATTGCCTGCATTATTATTCAAATGGTTGGTTTGGGTTAACAATAGAAATTTACTCTAGATATTTTAATGTGCCGGAAATACAAGCAAACATAAGTAGTAACCAGATTACAAGCGACAGCATTGTTGTATTTGACAACTTGGTCAGCATAGAAATGATTTCTATAGTGCTACCATTTCTAGCACCCGGAAATGCTGTATCGAAGCCTGAAACATTTCACGGGTTTGATGTAGTGACGCCCTGGCAAGTGCAGAGGTCCTACTTTTTCCCAATTTTCTCCAACATGATGGCTTTGTACCACGAATCAGGACTTTCAGAAAAGATAAAACAGCACGTGAATGCAGTAAATAAGCAGTTGTGGCTGAAAAACTTTAATAAATTGGCGAATCAAAATTATCGGTACTTGTCCAAGGACTCAACGACTTTGCCACCAAACCAATTAATATTTTTGGCACTTTACGGTACTAATCACGTTGGTAATATTTCTACAACAGTAACTCCACTTCCACTTACTTTGAAAATGCTCTTTGCCATGTTTGTCGTATGTGCCGTGCTATTGGCAATGAGTTTCACGGTTTTGTTGGGGGAACTTTGCTACATGCGATGCAGATTTGGAGCATTCATTAAACCAGCTACAGTTATAATTATCCAATCTGACTATGAGGATGAGGACGAACCTGACGATCTGTGTGCATATGTTGATAACTGTGAAGATGAGGAGGATGATAGCGCCACCAGCTCCCCAAAGAGAAAGACCAGAAACAAAGAGGTTATTGAAGATTACAGAGACTATTTTCAGGAAAATAATGACGTTGTTGATGAGAATCATGGTAACGATAAACTGTCTTCGCCATTATCATTATAAAATAAATGCGAATAATTATGTATCACCTGAAAATGTGATTCCCAGTGAACACTTGGATGACAAGCTGCCGTTCAAAAGTGCTTCCCTAGCCTTTGACCAGCCTCAAGGGGGTTGACTGGAATCGAATCATTTTATTACTTCCAATCATACGGGTAGAAAGGATGATGGTAGCATAAAGTAGCAAAAGAAGGGAATAAGTTGGGGCAACTGGCGCCAGCTCTAGCAGAAATCAAATCTATTGACAAATTGGTATATTAGGACCTCTTACTATTAGTAGGTGAAAGTTCAAAACCGTGACCAGAGTGATTTAGAGTAGCAAGCAATATAGCTAATAAAATTTACCCATTACTGTGTTGTTTCAGTGCTTGTATCCCACAGCTTTCCGTTGTTATTTCCACATCAAACTCTGAATGGATTATTATGGCTACATATTCTATGAATAAATCTATATGATATACCTTAAGCATTAAAGAACTTCACAATCTAAATCATCTTTCAATTAAATTACTTAAACTATGAGGTTGGAAGGTTGAGGTTGAAGAGTAGCTACCAAAAAGAGTACATTTCTTTTAATTCATAATTGGGTGTCATAGGTTATAACGTATTTAAGGGATAAGTTTGAAGTTGTGTTGTAAGAGCAACTAACTTCCACAACTATATATTATTATGAGAATCGCTTACATCTACATGTTTCCATGCAAATCCATAGGTAGGCATTTGTAATTTGCAACGACTTAGTGTGTGTTTAGAAAGGATTCCAACTTTCTTATCCTTCACTGTTAACACTAACCACATGGGAACACAGTAAAACATTTACAACTAAAATGTCGATTATGCTGGTTACTTTTCTTATGCTCGTGATGAAAGCAAAAGTTCAAGCACCCCACTCAAGGAAGCATTAAATGATGGGAGGACTGCAATCACGTTGTTAGTGCCAGTAATTAAAGAGCAGATTGAACAAACACGACCTAATTGCAAATCCTTCATTTGCATCTTCAGTATGCTTTTACTTTTTGATGTTGTAAATTACATACCTAAATACACTACAAAATCTTATGTGAATTAAACGTAACAAGAATACCAGACGTTTTGCTATCACTTTTATACATTCTTTAATACGTCCCACACACTGCTTCAATACTTATTATGCTCACTCTTATTTAATTGCTTTGTACAGTCGAAGAAAGGGCATTTACCTTTGCTGTAATAAATTAGCCTCAGTAACGAATACCACGAGGCCTGTCTATAATAGATAAAAAGTATTTTATACATTCCAGTACCAGTGAAATCACGGCTGAATAAACCAGCATTGTGGTCATATTATTTTTGTGCAACAGATTTATTTCTTGTTTTCTCCAACTGTTTTTGCGTTGTCACGAAATGGACGCCAGCGTTAATATTCACAGTGGCTCAACCTGTGGTAGTCCACGATCTGGAGAAATCACAAGGACTAATAGCGACGACCCTACCCATTTACATAAAGGCGATGAAATTACTGAGATCGAGTCGAATTCGAATCTCAGCAGAGCCACCACAGAGCCGGAAACTGAAGTTGCAACTGACAACGGAGATTCAGCCGCCATCGGTTAGAACATATTATGTCGTCCTCAAAATCATGTCGAGAAAAATGGAAGGAATGATGAGATGGACATGGATGAATCCAATGGAAAAACATATGAAGAACTTTTGGAAGAAAATGAAAACATGCAAAAGCTATTGGACTCCAAGAACGCTCACCTAGCCAAACTTGAAAGAAACCACGAAGTTATTCAGGATGAAAACCATTTATTGGCTTTGGAAATTCGGGATATTCTAAAGACAGGCGAAGAGAACCTGAAATTGGAAGCCGAGTTGCAGCAGAGTAATGAAGAGAACGAGTGTCTTCAAACGAAAGCGGATAAACTGAGACTGGGAATCAAGGAGCTTAACGAAATGATGTTTGAAGCAATCCTTCAGCTAAATAGCAATGACGGAACATCATCCCCGACTACTGAGGAAGCTGCCATTTCCAACCAAGTAGCACGTTGCCCCATCCCACCACAACCAACGCTTTCATCGACGCATATGGAGTCCTCCAACACCCCACAGCTTGAAATGTTCCATAACTTTGCCCTGTCATCAGAACTGACTAGCCAACTAGCTTCTATCGATAAGCTCCTCCGTCAAGCACCCTCCAGTAGTGGCAACAACAAGGACCAATCACTACAAGAACGTAGTAGTGGCATGAATCCCATTTCCAAAGGACCTGAGACTAGATCTTCATTTGGAAGACAGGTTCAACGTTGTCTCGAGTCTATCCCTCCAACTCGTCACCTGGAACAGGCTAGCACCAAACCTCCAAAAGAAAAAACGATAACTACTGTGGCTGTGACAAAGGTCAAGAAATATAAGAAAAATATGAAACATGCGATTGATACCGAGAAACAGCAGGAAGGATTTTATTGCACCTGTGGAGCCTCCCTAACAATAAGGCTCGGTTTATTGACACACATCAAGTACCACACGTTCCCTCGACAGTTCCGCTGCACCGTTGTGAATTGTGGACGACGCTTCTTTGCTACCGCCGCGCTCAGGGTCCACATGAAGGGACAACATGGACTCGTGCACAAGCTCGGTGGTGGAGAAGGGTGTTGAAGCTGTGGTCAGATTTGTATAAACCGAAAGGAACTTTATCGGCACTGCAGAATTGTCCAGTAAGTTAATTGGAATTCATGTTAAAATAGAAACGTCGTTGTACAAAAATTACAACTTTTATTGTTTACTCAGCAATTGTGGTCCTCTGTTATCAGTCGAGAAACGGATGCGGAAACGCTTATCATCTCAACCGTCAACCGGAGGCCGATATACACGTCGTATCCATGAATTCTGCTGGTGGTGATTTATCCTCTGGAGTGGAGTTAACTCGACTCGTCATGGCTTGGCTAGCGCGGATGCAGAAAATCGAGTTTTCAAGTGATTTTGTGGAATTCATTTCAAATATCTACGCACTCTCAGGGACCATGTCAGGCTGAAGCTGGGATTGGCCCAGTTTTCGTGCAAAATTTGCAATGAAAAGTTTAATCGTCATGACTATTTGAAAACGCATATGCAGCGAGTTCACAAAACCTTTTTTGCAACGAGTGATGGCAATGATGACATGTAGGATTTGCGGAATTGGGGGCTTCTCCTCTGTCACGGAGGTTAAAAATCATCGTTTACTCTTTCAGTAAGAAACAAAATTTGACAACAAATTTAGAAATTCAGTAGGCGTGTTAACTTTTCTTTTAATTGGCAATTTAACATTTTTCTCTGCAGTGTCAGTCACAGGGACGTGAAAAGTTCCTATATTGTGCGACGCCGTCGCAGGAGCGGGATTTTTAATGAGTGGGTTTTAGGAGCGGGATTCTTCGCGAAATATCAATTGTCGAAAAAAATATAATTGGAAGAGAAAGCAGGTCTTTACATAACCGGAACGCTCCGTCACAGACTAATCGAATCAGGTCGTGCTTAGTATAGTTTAGTAGCATACCATAGCATTAACTCACTGACTAAATTACCGGGCCCAATGTTTTTATATACGGGCTCAGCTCAGGGGTCAGAACTTTCCATAAAAGTGGTCAAACGGTGCCGGCTCTCCTGCGAATACTATTAAAATATTTCAAAAATCTTTCTTGCATCTAGAGCAGAAGTAAATTCTCTAGATAGCACTTTGCTTATCGGTCGAACAACTATAAATTCTCACAATGTCCCATCCAGAGGTGGTCATTTGAGTAGATCGGGTGTCGCTTGGTAGGGGCAATGTGAAAATTTATAGTTTTTCGACCGAAATGTGAAACAGTAAGCAAAGTGCTATCTAGAGAATTTGCTTCTGCTCTAGATGCAAAAAAAAGATTTTGAAATATTTTAATAGTATTCGCAGGAGAGCCGGCACCGTTTGTCCACTTTTATGGAATGTTCTGGCCCCTGAGCTGAGCCCGTATATAAAAACATTAGGCCTGGAAGTTTAGTCAGTGAGGTAATGCTATGGTGTGCTACTAAAATATACTAAGCACGTCCTGATTCGATCAGTCTGATATGAGACAGAGCGGTCCGGTTATGTAAAAACTTATACAAGTATAACTTTGTTCATCAGAATAGTTTACATTCTGAATAATGCATTAAATACCTTCAAGGTTTTAATGAGTATTGATCAGTTAAATGTAAATAGAACAATCCGCTGAAAAAACAAAATTAATTAAAAAAGTATGCGGTTAAATCCATAATGTTACGAGGCCTTAAAATACAATTTACATGTAATTTAAACACGAATTTTAACAAAAGGCCACATGGGGTAACTTGAGACTGCCGAGTATTTTTTCGGACTTGCAATGAATATTTAGCTTGTTTTGAAATTTGATTACTGTCGACTGGACCACTAGTGCTGGGAGCGGGATTTCCTCGAGGAGCGGGATTTTTGCTCCACCAGCATATAGGTAGACTTTCGTCGCACAACCCTTTGGAAGTTTTCCTGTTCCAACGAGGAGGATGCCGATCAAGATCCACGTTTGGCGTTGCCATGGAACTGAACTGGTAATGAGCTTCATCACTCCATCCAATCAACTTTACCATCTCCACTACTTATTGGTACCAAGTAGTTATAAAAATGATACAAATGACGGCATAATTATGAATTATATTTCCAAGAAAAAAAACATTCTTTAATTTCATTATTGTAAATGTAAGAAGTATACAGAATGTAAAATCAATACATATTATACACTGATTTTTATGTATGTCATAGCCATTTAAAATTGGTAGGAAAAATAGCAAACCCAGCGCAATAAGTTGGGCATATAAAGGCCTATAGAAGTAAGTTGTGACAAGTTAGTTGTCAACTAGCCACAGTGTAGAGCAAAAGTAAATTTTGAAAGCTAGTGGAATTGAGAAATATGTAAAGTTTGCACTTAAACATAACGTGTTGGTGTGTTTTTTGGACAAGAAAACATTATATACTGATCGTATTTAATTTACAACCAAATTATCACAAAATAATATTACTTACATGTTATGTATTTTCATACTGAGTTTAAGTTTTTTTTAAATCAGATTAGACATGCAAAAGGTACTTGCTGAGTTTCTACACAAAATGCCTTCCTTGAAGGTATGAACTAAAAAACACATACCTATCATTTCTTGAAATAAAAATGCTTAATTCGGTACAGTGTTGCTTGCCGCTGATTTAATCCGAACATGCCGTTGCAATTACTTCATTTCATAAAAATATTTACCACAATGACAAAGAAAACGACGACGACGCTGTTTTGAAGTGGGACCACCTTCTTCTGACATCCTTTTTGTCGCGGCGACATTCAGAACCTCGGCAAGGGCAAATCCATGAATTTCACTTTTCTGCTCAAGCTTCATCTTTCTAGGGCGAGAGACCACGCACACTTTTCCTTTACCTTTCATTGGACCGGAAGTTGGTATCTTGGCCTTGAAACTGTGAAACAATAGATATAATGTGTAAAAATAATAATCAGCACCAATATAATTACTTTTATGAATGACCAAATGACGAAGAAGAAATTAGCTATGAACTTACTGGGTGGTGTAAAAGGAGAGTAATATTCCAGAAGAATGATCCGCAAAGGCGACATCCATATCTCATCCAGGGTTCCGGCTCAACCTTTGACCTTGTGAACCGTTTTCAGATGCTTCCTCATGTCGGTAGCAGTCACGAAACGCGTTGGGCACCTGCTGCAGGAAAACTTTTGGCACTTCTAACTTCATTTGAACTCCGCTCCACAAACGCATATCCATCCGCATTTTCTGATATCCTCGCAATGCTCTGTTGTTGACTCCTTTGGGGAGATGCCGTCATAAATAAGGTCAGCTACTGCTGCGGCTGTACTGGGAGTGGAACAAGGTCCTGGTGGAGAGCTTGGGGTCTAGTTTAAGGTCCTCCTTTCGTTTGGCGAATGCAATTGGCGGCGTCGCGCCAATTTCCGTTTCTTTGAACGGTGAGAGGAGGGAAATTATTTTTTACAAAAAAATGTTATTGAAAATTTAATTAGAAATTTATGTCATGAATTGAATGATCATTTCTGATTTTTCCCGATGGACAATTAACTGTATACGGAGAAGAAACCATATGTTTGTTCATTATAAAAAATGTAATGGTCCTTTTAAAAACATGATGCATAATAATTGTTGTGATTGTGTTATTGATGAATTCCGTGGTTTAACATCATGATGAAGGTTGAGGCGTAGGTCCACAGCCACTTGGCGATATGAAGGTTAAGAACATCAGCATGGACAAATTGATAAACTGGAGAAGATTGAAACATAGTTGTGTTGATACTTGCATAATAATGAAAACTAACACCCAATGATAGTACATTCGACATTGTACCGTTTGTAAGCTGGAGAAAGTTAGAGAAAAGAGCTTCGCTTTAATCGCGCAACTATGAGCAGTTTTCCAGTGGAGAATTAGTTCTGAAGCATTACTTTCAGCCAAACTGGATTCTGCTGATGAGGTTACGTGTGTCAGCAAGTAGCCTATTTTCGCCATCTGGATAAAAATTATAAATTAATTGCATTAATTTTTTCAGTAATCTCAATTTCATCCAAAACTGAATGAAAATGCCGTGTTGCATGTTACCCCATTTGCGGAAAACGAAGCCAAAAAATAGCTTGTCACAAATGCACTGAGAATTACGGCGTTGTTAGTGGCCGAGTAATAGAAGGAGGACGAGTCAACGGCAACTATTGACGCATACCAGAGCAAGTCAATGACGTAGATTAAGAGGAGGAGTCCGTAGCATCTATTAAAAAGCCGGGCTATTCGATAAATTTTGCGATAAAGCTTTATAGCGTGAGTAATAAATTGGTCCCTGGGCGTCCTTCCACTCTTATCTGCTTCCACAGAAGAATGAACGAGTAGTTGAAAGTCGTACACGATAAGGAAGAAGGAGAGAAGACTGAAAACAATATCTAAGGCCAGTATAACGTCCTTCATAATTAGCACCGTTACCGCAGTTACGTACGCCACTGCAGCAATATATGTTCCCAAGGTTGGCTCTTTTCCTTTCTCCATTGTCATTGTTAAAATACCGTAATTATCCCCGTGTAGGATTTCATTTTGGATGGAGGTGAGAATTCCATTTAAACTCAAGTCGGAAGTTGTCAAAGGACATTGGATGATTGTTGTGATGACTGTGTAAATTAATGTTGTCAGGGTGATAATCTCTTTTGATAATAACTAAAAACATGAGTTAATTCATAAATGTTTTAATTCGTCAGTAATATTGAAATTGAAGCAAAGATGAAGTTATGATTATTTTTGGCATACTAATTTTCGTTGTCTAGGAACGTTTCTCGGGTATTGAGCCCTGGAGTAATGGCTAATGGTCTGCATCAGACGAATATATAGTTGAGCCCTTATGTAGTGGGTATAAATGTAAGCAGTGAATTGAGCCACATAGGAGATCATTTCAAAAAATCGTATGTACAAAATTGGGTCCCCTTTTGTAAATCTCGAGTTTCGCAAGTCCAGGTAGTTATTGTACACTTGTCCACCCCAGTAGTAGCATTGAAACAAGCAGATTAAGTAGCACAGTATCTAAGAGGAGAAGAATCACTTTCACTCTTTTGGTATTTTGCATACTGGGATATCTTATAAAATTTAAGTAAGCAGACTTACCTTTTGGGGTAACCAGCTTTTTGCAGTTATCTTGCCATCTGCAAGCCTTTCCAGTCTATACGGTTTGCAACAAGAGTAATATGCCACGTTATGGTAAACCTGAGAAAACACCAGATATCCATCAGCCAGCGTTTCTTCAGAACTCTGGTCCATTAAGTGAACAAAGGGAATTTGAAGTTGGAGAAATCCAAAACTGGCTCCATTAAAAATGGCTGCGTATCTCAAAGCAGTGATTGAAAATTCATTTCTGTGGCTGTGGCGGCAGCGAGACATGGTGACGCAACAGCTCATTAGGGAGCAATGTCAAAATATTGACTAGATCAAAGTTCAAAATGCATGGTTATGTTTTATATTTGTGTGATTCTAAGTTTTTTAATAAATATTTTACTCCTACGTGTGTAACTTGTAGATATACGACCAAGTACAAACAAAGTGTTCGCCATCTTTAGTATTAAAAATAGTGGTGCATACTTAGTGCTTCGCTAATGGATATGGCTTTTAGTGGAGAATAGGCCTTAAGTATTTACGTGACATGTTTTTGTTCCTTTAAGATTGCGCAAGAGATAAAAATACTTTTAACATTGGCGTTGGATAATAGTCCAGTGGGTACTGGTAGAAATAAAAATATGTAAGGTAAAAACACCTTTTTAACTCATAAAATATTATGCTGCAGGCACATAGTCAAGAAAATATAAAACACATACAACAGTCAGTCCCATACAGACAAACTATCCTAGTTTGGCTTAAAAATAATTTGAGCTCTTTTTTGTAGCGAGCATGATCGCGCTGATGGAATGACGATTCACTGGGTTAACAATCTATTCAGTGTAAAAATTAACGGTAGGTGAAGGTTAGCTTTGGTATAATATAGATGCTTATAACAATGAGCTATGTTTGTCGAAACTACGTACGTTATCATATTTGAATTTCCGTAAGAAGTAATTTCATACACATTTCATTACTTGTTGCCAAATTACAATTTTATTAGTCAATTAGGCTGTCATTGTAAATTCCGTTTTCAATTTGTCACGGTGAAAAGCTTTTTTTCAATTTGTGATACTCCTTCATGAATTTTGTTACTCTATTTTTTCGAAATTTCAAACTCAAGGGACCCCAAAATTTGCAATTTAACCGGCTAAAGTCTAATGTTAATGAACTACACAATACACAAAAGAGCCAAGTAATTTAATTATATTGAACTGTTTTTTTTAACTAATTGACCAACAAAAGAATGAAGTAAGTGGAGGAAGGTGGATGTTGATTTTGTTAGAAACAAGACGGAACGCACAAGGACAAAAAATTAGCAAGCGGCACCAAACGTTCCAACTTGAGCGAATGCAACTTGCTAAGCGGTCAATGCGGTCTTTGTTCATTCTCATTTCTCAAGCTAACGACGATCAATGACAAAAGGTGCAGATAAACTTGATAGAGTAAACTCAAAACTGTGATTTATAACATTTCTAAATTTTAATTTACAACACATTTTATTTTAATTGCATAATTTTGGTATAAATAGTTGTATCTGCTTGAAATTTTCCAGCATATACGCATAACTACTACATTTAAGTAAAAACTATTATTTCGCTTGAATTAATATTATAGCGAATGTGAAAATGCTTCCAAGCACCTGAAAACGTCATACATTCGAATGTTTAAGACGCTATTTAATCATAGGTTTAATATTTAATGTAATGTAAGTTCATCCAGAAAATGTAAATTATGTAATAGTATGAAATTACCGTTCCAATGAATGCATAATCAACGATGAAGCATCCAAAACAGGAAATTCCCAATTCATTTCCAATTGGCATGTCCGAAAGTATTGCTGATAAGTCAGAGGACGAAGATGCAGTGAGCTGGTCCAACTCGCGTTTACGTCTCATAAGAACCCGCTTTATATTCCCTGTCTAAGGAATGTGTCAACAATAGTTCAAGAATGAATCTAAAATTAAAGAAAGTTGATGGATCATTCAATCATTTTTTATCATTTTATCTTACCATTACGCTGGTATTAGCGGCAATGAAAAATATTCCCCAAATTACTCCGGACCACATCATGTAAAACGTAAGCTGTCCCATCAAAGGCATTTCAGAAAAGTTGGACAGAAAGTAGGAAAAGAAAGGGATCAACGATAAGAACATTGAAAAGAAGCGGGGTCCTATGTACTTGTTCACATGATCCACTAGCGATTTCAAATATAAATATTCCTCGTAAAACTGTAAAACAAGAGAAAGTCATATGCGTAATTCTTTTACAGTGCAATGCATGCAATGTAACAAAAATAATTGTTGTAATTGTCAGAACAGACTTGGATGACGTGCCTGAGCTTTATGATGTGGCTGTACACTTTCAATGTACATTTTAAAGCTTTGCAAGTTATAACGAAGAAACAGGACGAAGGTCAAGTTGAATAGAATGGATAACCAAAATGAAATGAGAGATTGAATAGATAAGAGCCAAATCCCACAGCTCAGTATCAGACTGTCCCATGAACCCTTATCGGAAATGTAGCCTTTAATTAAATCAATTACAGGTGTGGTTTGCTCTTCTTCACTTTTGTTCCATATCAAATAATCAAGTATAATGATGGCAGTTTCATGGATTCCGCTCCGCACAACAGAAAAAAGTCCAGAAACAGCCATACATGCTACCAGGAAGAACATCATGAAATGGATCAGTTGCTGTTTGCGTTTCTTCATCGAGAGAGAAAAATGTCAGATTTTTAAGTTTTTGACATAGATTACTTCTTTTCTATTTTATAAAATAATTCAACCCACCTGTAGAAAGAATACCTCACCAGCAACCATTTTACTGGAAATATGTTGGAGGAGCTCAAGAAAATCTCCCCTTTTCCATACGGAAACGTATAAATAACTTAGATATGTAATTACTGAGCTAGTGTGTCGCACGAGGAGAAAGCAGTTGAGGAGGTCCTGTTTTCGAGAAGATACCTGATGGAAAATGCTCCAATTTTGAGAAATAAAGTTAATTGTGGTGATGATTATCAAAACTGCACAGATGACCTAAAACAATGCAAGATGTTTAGTTTATCTTGCAGAATGGATGGAAATACCTTTGAAATAAGTCTTTTTGCACAAGTTATGCTTGTCTTGCCCGTTGAGGAATGCGCTCAATCAGTCGAAAAGTGTATCTGGCATTGTCCCACTTGAACGTGTATGCCATTGTCAGCGAGTAGAATGCGCTGTCCATGAATGCCTGCACTATGTGAAGGCCTTGCAATTCGAACCCCATAATATGATGGAACGGAACTACGTGAAAGTTTGCTTTTTTACCAGAAGACGACATTGAGTTTTTTCCAGTTGTTATATAATGCTTCATGTTCTTGACTTGTTGGGGGATTTTGAGACCGAGAAAGTAGAACCATTAATTTTGCATTGTTGTGACTGGAGAGTTTGTTAGATGCAGAAATGAAGTGGCCATTGACTATTGTGTGTCATACAAAGCAACAATCGTCAACACTTTCAACTAAATTATTGAACCCAACCCACATTTAATCTTTCTCTGTGATGAACCCATCAAGTAGCATATCAACGAAGAGCTGGTCCTTTCCAAATTTCTATAGAATGTTCTAATCAATATTGGCATGCAATCATTAATATATCGACACTTGGTTGTTGTGCTAATGCCACAAGATAACAAACAAATACCGCCCTCCACTCGTTAACATTGAATCTCATGAGTACATTAAAAGTAAACGTTTTATCAAAATTAAATTAACTCAGCATTCTTCTCTGTTCAACATTTTGCTAACGTAATGTTTTTGTCAAATAAGGAACTTTTCTATTAAATTGTTTTTATGAACATTCCATTTGCAAAATCTCATTTAGATTAGATTAATCAAATGCAATACTTGTTTAGATTTGCTAAAATATTTAGCTCCTACGCTACGCATACGTTAGAAGAAATGAACGCAAAGTTTGACATGTAACATAATACGCGTAACGCGTGCACAATGTTTTATGTATCCTGCACTCCTCAACTCTATACATGTACGTCATGATGCAATTACAGTTACACTTTTGCCTCCTCGCCTCGGCTAATTAAAAATGGAGTAGAATATAAAAAACTTCAACAATATTGATTACGAATTATCTGATGAGGCAAATGCTGACAGCAATCACATAAAAATTGGCTTGCTTTAGTTGGCCATATCTTGCGTATTTGGTAGGCATGATCCAGTTTGTTTAAAGAATTAATTGAGGTTTGAAAGAAGTACTACATTTAAGTAGATGTACATGTATTATTTTTATGAGACAAAATGCTTTCGTCGCAATTTTTTAAAAATATTTTCCTACTACTTTTAGTTGCAAATTTAATTCAGGCAAGGCAGAGAAACTACTTTTCATGTAAAGTATAAAATCGAAATTATATACTGTATGCTCCTATCGTTGGTTGTGTAAAGTATATAATCAATCAAAATCTAAACTTTCTCCCTATACTATCACATTTGTAAAAAAACCAAAATGACTAAAAATTTAGCCATTTATGTCGCTGCGACAGTGGCCATTTTCATTACTTCCACTTCCAAGTGCAATGGAGATAACTTATTGGATGTAGCAAGTGTGGGAGGCTTACTACAAAGTGGTAGTAATGTTTTAGGTCCGGTTGTAGGAAAAACTGGAGCGCTAACCACCCTTCTTAACCTTGACGTTTTAAGTTCCAGTTCCGCAGCCTCATCAGCCACCAATGCCGACCCGAACATTGTCCAAGTGGTCCAACTTCCACAGCAAAAGATAAAGTCATTCCCATTGGTGCAAACGTTCTCGAGCATGGCGCAACAGCCAACTAATCTGTTTGCAGCACAGCAACCTCAACAACAGCTTCAAGAAGTGAAAACGGCGCCTGCATTCCAACAGACCAAATTGACGGAGCAACAAAGGCAAATACTGGAGATGGTAATTCTCGCTGAGGTTTTGAAACAATAAGAAGAATCGAAACAGCAGCAGTTTAGCTTATAAAAAATAATCCCACCGATAGAGACAGATAAAATGGTATTTACAGAATTTATTTACGAACTTCATGAAACTTTAATCTAATTCAATTACATAAATGTAATTAAACTTTAAAACATATTGTAAGCTGATAAAATTGTTTTTTTAAACTTGTTGTACATAGTCACTTAGGAATATTATCAAAAATTTAGCAGATATGTGAGTGCATATTAATTACAGACAGGTAATCATACATGCCTTATAATCACTGTGTTCTAGTGAGAGCACAAACTATAAACCACGCATAAAGTGAGAGCACAAACTACCTTCAACCTTAATTGTAATAAATCCATTTGAAAATTCCTCGATTGGTTGAAATATTTCTTAACTAGGCATTTTGATCGAAAGAGTATTAGGCTGACAGATAATGTTGAACTAACTGAACATTACATTATGTCACTTACTTACTTAATAAATTCCTTAATGAATTTGCAGGCAGCAATCAGTTTAGAAATATCTATTATTTATTTCATTGGGCATGCGAGATGAGTTGTATTCATAATGTCTTTGTTAAATTGATAAACAACATGATGTGTTACCAGGGTATTAATTTGGAATGGATAGGATACCATTCTGGATACTTCATTTTTCATTCATGGATGGACTAATTTTTTTAGCTGTATGCGACGTTTGAGTTGATACCCTCTTGACGGTAAGAAATCTATAACCTACGTAGGTAATATATTCAATATATTATATGAGTAACTAAAGTAACTTGTTCCAATTGTACAAGGCCAACTATTGACAAAATCGTAATTCTGCGTGACAAGCTGATAATCATAAAATATTTCATTTCCCTTTCTCAAATTAGTTATATCTCTCAAACACCATGAACTTTTTCTATGCTGCACTTCCGTTGCCCTCCTTCAACTCAGTGTTCTAATTAACAATTAACTGCTTCCATCAAATGGTTGAACAATGGTAACCGTCGTAAATAGTCCGTTCAAACATCCAATCAATTTACAAGTACAAAGGTGACTCCACTGGCTCCAAACGTTTCTTCCTACCAATGCACAAATTGTACCCTCCACTCCAAATGTCAATACACTTAGACACTACCCATATATCACCATGGAAAATATGACCAGCACGTTACTATCCATCGTCGGCGCTTTCAAAGGTGGACTTTCATGGAGCAATTCTTTAACATCTTGTAAATTTCCTCTGAAAAAATGTATCCACCACCTCCAAATCCCACTCTGCTCCATTCTCTTCAGTCTCCAAATTATGTACGGAGCAACATGTCCCTCCATTATTATCGCCGTGTATCGCTCCGTATAAATCTCTTTCCCAACATCCACGTAATCCAAGCCGGTACATTTCAATCGTAACGCAAATTCGTTGCACATGTGCTCTGGTAGCACAACGGCAGCGTTTTCACGTTTCCCCAGAAATCGGGATAAGAATTCATTTTCTTTCTTCCAGTATGCCTTCTGCAGTTCTGGTGTATGCTCGTTTGGATCAGTTGTCATAATCTGGTGAACGCTCAAATTATTGGTGTAGAAATCCCCTAGCTTTACACGTAGCTTTATAAAAGTTTCAAACATTTCTGGACGCATTGTAGTATGGCCTCTTATTTTGTCCAACGAAACCACTTTCCGTTCCCTGAATACCCTAATTTGATGTTTATTTACTCTGTGCACGCTTTCAACTTCTGATATGGCAAACGCAAAGCCATACTTAATTTGATGAGACCTTGGTGGGATCTTTGCAGTCTGCCTCCATATTCATGATAAAATAAAGCCTCTGACGTTCTGCAGTAAATGTAAAATTGTTTTGAACAAGTTCATCAAATCTTTCAATGATTATCGGACCAGTGATGCCCAGCTAGTTTATCTAGGCATCATGAAAAATCATGTAATGGTGTCACTGCTTATGTCATGCATTCCATCATACACATTTACTCTAAAATATCTTGACCAATCTTCAAAGAAGACGTCTTCATGCAAGCAAGCAAAGCAGAGCACAAGTTAGTCGCGGATCAGAGCTCTCAGCAGAAACAACACAATAATCAAGAGCTAATAATAAAGTCACACTCTTACAAGTTAACCAATCTCCCCTATTTGTACAGTCGCATGTTATTTCCCTATTACAGCGAGTTGCTCAAACATCTCATATTACCCCATACCATCTGACTACGCAACAATCCCATCATTGGCGGAGTCGCCGTTCTGGCTTTCTTCGGGAAACCTCTCGCAGTGAGGTCCGTGGCCCTCAGCCATTCAATCCAAACAATGTCATTCATCGGCACGCGATGCCAAGCTAGCACATTTTTAGAATGTAGCCCATCATAACATAATTAGTCATCATATCAATCAATCATTATAGCATGACACCATTACCATGAGATTAGTCATCCCAAGTTATATGTACAATTATGTAATGACATGTCTTCCTTGCTCCAATAATACAATAAAATAAGAGTCGTCGTCGAGCCACTGAAGAACCAACAACCACCACTCTGTTCTCTTAATTTATTATTCCATCATACCACTATTCAATATACACATTGTCTGCCAAGCGAGTTGCTACCATCATTCCCACATCACCCCTTCTGCTACATCCCAATATCCCAGGTACAGAGGTGACATCCGTCGCTTCCGCTGGATGAGTCCTCCCTCCAACCCAAGGGAAAGACACAACCATAAATGGTGGAGACTGGCTCGTATCTGAGTCAAACTACCTCTCAACCTTACAGAAGTGACAAAAGAACAGTCAGGAAAGCGCAGTGCTAGTGGTGAACATAACGAACGATTCAGACAAGTGAACAATAACTTTCAATAACAAAGCAATTTTCACAACGCATTAGTTAAAATCATTCATGTCTCCACCACGTCAGTCAAGACGGCTAAAGAAAGTAAGTCCACAATACGGACAGTTAGAGACACACAGGAGGGTGCGCGCAGTGAAAAGAAAGAAAGTTACGAACAATAATCATCACGCAGATAGTGACGACGACAGTGCAAATTCCCAGAAAAATTTCACATCAACTCCGGCCCAGCCCATTCCATTGTTAGAAGCTTCCGCAATTCTCCCCAACAAATCAGAGGGTAATTCTGGAAACAAGGTAAGAAATAATATTTTGACACTACCCAGAGACCCGGCAATTAGCTCAAAAATTTTACAAAATAGTTACATTCCATCATTAGACCCCTCAGGGGAAGGCGAACTAGATTTACTTACTTGGGGTACGCCCAACGAGGCGCCCATCCCGAACACCTCGAAATCATTACGCAAAACATCACAGACAATAGATAAATACAAGACTCCTGTCAATCAAAGAAGCATAGTAAAAGGCGTGAGAAGAACGCATCTAAGTTACGACAAAAATACAAGCAAAGAGATTCAGGGAGAGGGGTCAATTGCGACAACCTCACGTAACCCGACTGAACTCCCAGCAACACAAACTCAAACAAAGCCAGCATCAGATAACTCAAAAGAAGAAATTGGCCTGGAGAAAATTCCGCTTTTTGCAATTCATCCACAAATTAGAAAAGACGCTTTCAGGCAAGTGCATAAAATTGTTATGTTGTCAGAGCCAACTGCTCAAGCACAGAAAAGAAGGAAATTAAGAACGGAAATTTTTGAAATTCCACGAACGACAAACCCTGTAGAAATTCCATCAGCAACAGAAACAGACTCTCAGTCAGAAGAGGAATTTGTGACGCCGTCACGGTCAGAGGTATTTTCTCTAAAAGACATAAAAGTATCAGAGCAAAATTCACAAGATTTTGAGAACGCAAGCACAAAAGATTCATCTAAGTCATCATTGTTTGGCGCAATAAAAAATCTATTTGGTTTTGGTAGCTCAGGTAGTGATAAGCAGAAGCAGAAAGAAAGCACACAAAATATAAGCACGACTTCACAGCACAGTAATAACTCAGATCCAGGAGGCGAAAGCATACATTCATATCATAGTAATTCGACTAATAGTAACGAAGAAGAGGCGATCACCACCCAACCAAAAAGAGACCACACTTTACCCATCATCATCCCAGACTTCTCTAAAATACCTACTCCTCAACATACACAGCGAGAACTCAACCTCAACGACATCAATTTGTCTTCAATTAATCATACAAAAGACCAAGGTAACGAAAACGATAATATAACTCCGAACTCGGAACCCATCAACAGCAATCAAGACACAAAATCCCCATCGCCACTGATTACCTTCCCAGAAATCAAATCACCCCAAAATCCCATTCCACCATCAAACAACGACGAACATCATCACACATCATCATCGCAAACCACCCTATCAGCACAAAAAGAGCAGATTGACCAGTTCACCAAATACTTTCGAGAAAAGAAGTCAACAACACTCACATCAGAGGAATCAGAACAGACATTACCAGAGGACAACGACTTTTCCAGATTTACCAGCACAAAAATATCAGACGCTGAGAAACCCCTTTTTGAAGTTACAGATGATTTTGAGGAACTGCTGAAGAAACTCACACTTTCAGAAAATAACAACGCTCCTCCACCCCCACGAAATAAATTACCGTCATACATACTGGTGGACTTGGAAGAAGAAGAAAAAGCTAGTGCAGAATCACAACCAGTGAACCAACAAAATAGCCAGCAAGATCCAATTACGACTTCCAGAGAAGAAGCCCCACCACTGGAAATTTGTGGTAAGGAGAAGGAAATTTTCGAGAGGACGCAAAAATCAGACAAACAATTCTGGTCATCATCAAAGAAAAGAGCAATCATAGCAGAAGACCCAGCAAATTATCACCCCTCATTCATCCTTCCCAAGCTATCTTTTCAAAGTACCACATTACCCCCAACCATTTCAGAATACGATCAAGAGTTAGATTCAATCTTGTGGAGAATCCAGAAGTCCATGCGCCAGAGAGCAGGCACAAATAAGATAATTACCTTTGCTACAACAGCGGAGAAGAAAGCAGCTGAAAATTACCCAGCTTACCATCATAAAGAAAACAACATAAGACCAGCGCACACGCAAACAGAAGAAACACAGCACACAACAAGTAGCAAACAAATTAACAAAGTAGACAAGCATTTCTCTCCAGAGAATCATAATTCCACGCATAGCTACACAAGCGGAGATTCAGACATCGAAGACCAGCATATAGAATCTCAAGAGAAGATCATAACCGAAGAGCTCTTCACATCATCACTTGAAACATCAAAAAGCACAAGTAAAGCAACACCATCATCATCATCACCACTGAATAGCACAATCATCATCTCACCAGAGAGAAAAACACATTTTTTATCGTCTGCTTCATCAGCATCCTCAGCATCAAGCATAACTGATTTTCACGACAAGCGAAGAAATAACCATGTCAGACTACCCCAAGATTCACTGGTAAGCTCACCAAAAGCGCAGTCAAAAGCAATTCTTTTCAGCAATTACGCCTTATGGGGAAGAAGTAGAAATGTCAACGATACTCGCATGAAATTCCAGCTTCCGCTCTGCTTCACAGACACAGACGCAACAAGATGGTTTGCCACAAGAATGGATATATTATCAGACAATGCAGTATCATTGGAAAGACTGTGTGAAATTTTCATGAACGAAGCACCATTGAATTTTGATGTTGATCAAACGCTACAGCAACTAATGAATGAAAAGCAGGGGCAATATGAATCCACATCTTCTTTCATACTACGCCTTATTTATCTTGCTGGAGAAGAAATAAGAAAAATAGCTGAGGACAGTTGGGTGGACACAATCCTGAATAATATGAACCCAACAGTGGCTGATTTTATCGATAACAGAGGAAGGCCAACTGACATTGCGACACTCAAGATAATGGTGAAGGAATTTGAATCCAAGAAAGATTCAAGGCCAAGCAAGAAGACAGACGGGACAGCAAATAATGTCTCTTCATCTGATGATAAAGGAATGAAAGCAGCTCTAGCTATTTTGTACAACGAAATCGGAGAGTTGCGTGCTCAACAGAGCAGCAACAATATGATAGAGGGTCCAGTCAGAGTACTCCAACAGGAACCCATTTACAGCTCACCAGCATCAACTTACGGAGGCAGATCCACAGGATACCAAGGGGCAAATGCATACAACCCAACACGCCCAAATTCATTCACACGCGAAGAAAAACTATGCTATTGGTGCAATAAACCAGGACACATTCAACGTGAATGTAGAACGAAATTAGCTGAGGAACGGAACAATCAACGCAAGGGTGGCAGAGGCCAAGGTACCAGCAACAATCGTCAACGAGGTCAGTTTCACCCACAGCCAAATTGGGGAAGAAATCCAGTCATGCAAATGCAAACTGCACACGGAAATTTCCAGAGACAACAACAGCAAACACGACAGCAAGAAAATCAGTGGAGAAATGGCAATAATGGAAATCGGTCACAACAATTTTACCAAAGCAGGCAATCATACACAAGCATTGCAAATAGGCCAAGGCATCCAACACCCTTTGAAAGTCAAGCAAACCAACCAGGTCCTAGCAACTCTCGGGTGGAATATAATTACACACAACAGCCAAAAAACTGAATAGGGGCGGCATGCCCACGTGTCGCCCACATCCAAGAAATGTAACTCACCCACAATTCTTCTACTCACCAAAATTTTTCACACGCTACTACAGCAAACAACAACAAAGTACGGCACCACCCATTTCGTCATCATGTCATGAAAAGCAGAGCAAACAAGAAAGGAACACACAATACCAGAAAAAAGACATACCTAATAAAAGAGAAAATGACGCTGAAATATACTCACTTCCACTTGCATCCCCTCAGTCACCCTCTACACAAGATAATGACATTCAACTCTCAGAAAATAATATGGTCATCCCCACCACTTTCTCGGAGAATGAACAATGCATTCACACTACACAGCCAGAAAATAAGAAACAGTTCCCAACTATTGACGTTATCTTCAACGGAAAGACAATAAAAGCTTTAATCGACTCAGGATCATTTTGCAGCATTATCTCCTCTAAATTAGCTGAAAATTTACCAAAACGCACCACTGAAGTCATTTCCCTAAAAACGCTAACAAGTAGCGAAATACCGAACGAAGGATTGGTTATTGCCCCGATCGTAATCGCAAACCATGATATTACATACCCGATGGTATCAGTAAAAAATGACAAAACAACAATATTGCTTGGATGGGATTTTTTGGAACACATGAAAGTAAGCATCTGCGCAGAAAAACAAATACTGTATTCACCTTATTTCGGCCAAGTGGAAATTTCGTCAAAAAGACAAGACATGATCAAGAAAATGTACTTGGATAAATTAGTTACATGCAAGTACAATGGCATTTCAGAGGTAACTACAAAATCTCAGATTTCCCCAAAATCCACATCTCAAGATGATGAAATCATTTACGCCACCATTCAACATACAAAGAAAAAAGAACCTACTTGGACTTTGCGCGTTACTGAAAATACCACTCTTCCTCCAAGAACAAAAACATTCGTGCCAGTACACACATCAGGATTAGAAAAAGGAAAAAATGCTTTCATTCAGCCAAGTAAGCGACAAATAAAAAGAAATGGGCTGCTCATTCCCAACATGCTCGTCTCAACAGAAACAAAATACATTGCTGTAATAAATCCAGAGTTCACAAGAAAAATCCTCTGCGCTAGAACAAAAGTAGGAAAGCTACACTCATACATAAAAGATGATGATATGATGGAATGGAAGCATTCAGAGGAAAAATGCACCATGCACAGCGATATTGTTGCTACTACACAAGAAATGACACAAGAAGAAAGAGAGATAAGGGAAAGACATAAAAAGATATTCAACATAGGCACAATATCACCAGAAAATAAACAACTGTTATATGACACGCTCTTTAAATATGATCACCTTTTTGCTTGGGATAACGACAAAAAAGGGAATGTGACAAGAGTGAAATTCCACATTGAGACTGGCACCTGCCCACCAACAGTCTTGAAACCAACTTTCCCAAGAAGCCCCAAGGAGTCACAAATTATCGAAGAAAATGTGCATGATTTGCTACGCAGAGGGATAATATCCAGATCTCACAGTGCGTATTCTACTTACCCATTTCTCGTAAAACAATCAGACCACCTCGGAAACACAAAATTCCGTTTTGTCGTAAACTACACCAAATTAAATGAGACGGTAAAACCCCTCAGTTATCCACTTCCCAGAATTGACCAGTTACTAGAGAAAATTAGAGGAAAGAGATTTTTATCAAATTTGGACTTGAAGGGAGCATACAATTTAATACCACTAGAGGAGGAATCAAAAGAAAAGACAGCTTTCAGCGTAGATTCAGGCCTTTATGAGTATAATTACATTCCTTTCGGCATATCAGTAGCTCCGAGTTTTTTCTCACAATTAATGGATAAGATCCTCACAAGCATAGATCCTGAAGAAGATAGTACAATATCATGCTATATTGATGACGTGGTAATTTCCAGCCAAACAGAAGAAATTCATTTAAAACAGATAGAGAGTATTTTGGAAAAATTTGATGAATGGGGATTAGTCATCGCTCCAGCAAAATGCAACTTTTTCTTCAGCAAGCTAGTAATTCTTGGTTTAAATACAGACGCATCTGGAATAGAAATTTCAGAAAGGCAAATGGAAGCAGTAAAAAAGCTCCCACCCCCTCGTTCAAGAAAACAATGCGAACGACAATTAGGATTTCTCAATTATTTTAGAAAATTTTGCCTTAATTATTCAAAACTCAGCAAACCACTAGAAAAGCTCACTAAAGGCGAAGGAAAGTTCGAGTGGAAAGAGGAACATCAGAAAGCTCATGATGAAATAAAGAAAAGATTGACAGAGTCAGCAAGACTAAACCATTTTATTCCAAATTCCACACCACCCATCATTGAATCTGATGGCTCCCTTGAAGGGCTAGGTAGCGTTTTGCTGCAAGAACAAGACGGAATTGAAAAGCCAATTGCGTTTGCATCAAGGTCGCTAACGAAAAGCGAGAGAAACTATTCAGCCACTGCATTAGAAACGTTAGCACTTACGCATGGACTTAAAAAATTTAGGCATCTCATTTATGGCGAGAAAATACATGTACGAACAGATCATAAACCACTCACCCACATTTTACGCAACAAAAGTGGTGATGAACATCTTCCACATAATATGCTGAGAATGTTACTTTTCATTAGAACATGGGACATAGGAAAAATTACATACAAAAAAGGAGCGGAAATAGCAGCTGACGCTCTAAGTAGGGACCCCATAGATGAGCCAAGAGCCGTAGATACCGAATTTGAAGATGACCCGACATTTTCAGTTAAAACGATTCAACAAGGCGAAGACGAGAAAAATAAAGATAATCATAAACTTTCTATATTGCCACCATCCATATTGATCCAGCAACAAAATACAGATCCTATGGTACTCGACATAAAATCCAAAATCATGGCAGGCAATACCACTAAAAAAGAGAGATATTTCGTCATCATCGATGACTGTTTATACTATAAAAGACCTGACATGCAAAAAATGGTCCCTTACTTACCTACAACTCTACAAAGAAACGTACTGAAAGAAATCCATGATTATGCATTAATCCACCCAGGAATCAAGAAAACTGTAAGATTCATTTCGGATAGGTATTATTGGAGGAAAATGAAGGCTCAAATAACACATTATGTTTTATCATGCCAAAAGTGTCAAGTCATAAAAGCATCTCGTCAGCTTACGTCAGGTTTATATCAGTTTAATGAAGTTCCTGAGCTACCAGGACAATCATGGCAAATAGACTTGCAAGGTCCATTCTCGCGATCTCTTAAAAATCATAAATACATAATAACTGCGTCCTGCACATTCTCAAAATATATAATATTAAGTCCACTCACAAATGGAACGAGTGAAGAGGTAGCAAAATTCCTCGTAGAAAAAATATTTTTGGTCTTTGGTAACCCCATATCCATTAAGACTGATGGAGGCACTCATTTCACTGCAGAGCTCATAAAAGATTTAACAAACATTTTAAAAGTAGATCACCAAGTAGGCATGCTGCATTATCCTTGTTCCATAGGCATAGCTGAGAGATCACACGATGTAATAAACACCAAGCTGAGAGCGGTAGTAGCAGAGCACACAAAAGATTGGGATAAATACCTACCATACATTCAGTTTGCTATAAATAGCACTTATTCAGAGTCAACAGGATATTCACCAAGCTTTCTTGTTTATGGTTATGAGCCACTTATCAACTCACAAATTCTTTATGGCTCACATAAATATGGCTTTGTAAGCGACGTAGAAGAAAGATGGAATGTAGCAAGAAACATGGCACAAAAAATGTTGCTCAGTAATCAAATAACGATGGAAAAGCATATGAACAAAAAGAGGAGACATGAAGAATTTAAGCCAGGCGACAAAGTGCTTATAGTGCGCTTTGCTAGAAAGAAAAACAAGCCATCAAAGCTTCTTTGTATACGAGAAGGCCCACTGAGTGTAATTCGACGCTGTGAAAAAATTCCTGTAAATTATCTAGTAGAGCATAGCACCAAACGACGAAAACAAAGATTATGGACGCATGTCAGCAAGTTAAGTAGGTATGTAGAAAGAGATGAGAGCATTTTTGAGTCACCAACCATAACAGCAACAAATAATTCAAAACAGGATGACGATGATGAATCAATTAATCAATCACCACTACAGGAAATTCCGGCCTTAATGAATAAAACTCAATCAATGACAAAAAGTGTAAACAATGAATGCACGCGTGAAGGTCAGGATTCCCAAGCAATGCCAATTCTAACTCCCCATCTTGCAGAGATAGAAAAAGTAACAGTTAGTCAAGAAGCTGGCAGCAGCAGCAACACTACACCACAATCAAAGTTGAAATCTATTTTGAAAAGTTCAAGTCATACCAGCAGTCAAGCTGAACAACATAACAGAGTGGAATTTAGTGAAGATAGTGAATACTCAGATTATTTAGATACGGAGGAAGTCTTCCCTACGCACAATTACAATCTCAGAAACAGGGGTAATAGGAGTCATAGCAGGTAATCAGAATTGTCTTTTCATTTAAAAATTCAGAGGACAGGTACACATCTCAGATCACACAGCAAAGCATACGTGAAATAGTACAGAAGTGAAAATGATTAAAATGTCATTTACCAGGCTGCAGCTGGTGCTGCTTTTATACTGTTTCATACAGCCAAACAAAGCAGACGAAATAAAGTTGAGTACAGGTTTTAGAGCCACAAAACACGAAAAAATCATTTACGAGGGATCGACAGTATTACTATATTCAACGGAAATTCCAATCACGCACGAATTTTTAAGCAACTACACTTGTAATTTTGAACCCGATACGTGCGATATCTTTGACCATGTAAAGAGTCTCAGTGAACATACGTTGAATTTATTAAATCACAGTTTGCCTCACTTAATAGAATTAGAGAAAGAGGAGAAAGTTAATAGGAAGCCAAGGGCCATTGAATGGCTCGCCGAGCCCTTTAACTGGTGCTGCGGGGTGGCTTTAGATAGCGAGGTAAATAATCTGGCAGTTAAGAATGAAAAGTTAGAGAAACTAGCAGAGAAATTCCAGTCACAGTTGACTGTCGAGCATGAAGCATCGGTAAAAAACAAAGAGATATTTCACAATTACTCAAGCGAATTGAAAAATGTAGTAGGCACACAAATAAACAAGAATGAAATTAAAGTGGAACAAGCACTAGAAGAAGCTTCAGAATTGAGTCAGAAAGTGTTAACAATGGTAGACATTCATTCGATTACGACGAAAATGATTTTTAGAGTAGCAGTAAGTATTAATTTTTTGAGACTCGTGCAACAATGTCGCAACAGACAAGTTCCGACGGTAGTAATAGAAACAGGTGCCTTAAAAGAAGACTTGGAAAAAATAGAAGCAGAACTGAACAAAGAAGGATACGATTTAGCGATAAAAATTAGAGACATACATACCTACTTGCAAATAGCGACGACTACGTGCTATTTTTCGGAGAAAACGATAATAATGAAAATAAATATCCCACATATCACGGCAGGGCATAAATACGCATTATATACCGTGGCACCCCAACCATTTTTATATCAAGAAAAAATCTGCACAGTAAACGTGGCTGAAGATCTTATTGTAGAGAAAAACGGAAAAGAAATCATGACTTTACCCAGGCAAGCTAGAGAAACTTGCATGACGACTCCACTCTGCTTTGTATCAAAATACCCCACACAAGTTACACATGACAAAACATGCTTAGAATTCAGTTTGCTAGGGAAATCAACAGTTACGGATCTGAGAAATGCATGCTCATTTAGGTGCAGTTCACACAACTTAAAAAAGCCAGTCATCACGTCCGTCTCCCCAAAAGAATTCGGTATTATTTACCCCAACTCATCGTTCACAGTAGCATGCAGAGGAAAAAGCAACAAGGTAATTTCCACAGAAAATCAAATAGGCATTATTAACGTGAAATTAAAATGTGACTGTCAAATTAAGATAGATAGCGAAACTATCAAGCCAGAGTACCCCTGCTTAAAAGATAACGACGAAGCAGAAATTAGTATTACGCATCACATAGCAGCACAATGGGGATACAACGCAGACGCAGCATTCATAAATAAGCACTCAATTTTTCATAATATTACGGCAATTGTAGATAATGAATGGACAAAGAAAATTCCAATCATTGATCCTGTAGTTCCACCAGCGGAACCTTACGAACCATCATTTCATGAAAAGAATGTACATTACTTCTCATATACAAACATGACCACAATAATAATCATAATAATTGTCATAGGAATCCTGGTGTGGAAAGGAAAAGAAATATTAGAGAAAATAAAACAAGTAATAGATCCCATGTCGCTGGCACAAAGAGTCTTCACATTACTAATCTCACGATTACCCATAGCAAACGCACATGAGCAAGTAAGCACAAAAAATAGCTTTGACTGGATTTTTTGTACGTTAATAATAATCATCATCCTTTTACTTCTGGCAATTTTTATGGCACTCTACATCCTGTTGAAAAGGTTAAAAAGGTCAAAACTCCTTACTTTGTTCAGCGAAGATTTGAGAGGTTATAACTTAGGCAAGATTAAAATAACAGCCATCGACACCGACCAGCCAACAAAGCCAGCAAGAGTGATGCAACAGAAATTTCATAACGCAAGGCAAGCAAAAACAAACGAACGACGCTAAAAATATCGAAGGAATAGAGATGGAAAATTTCTCAGCAGTAGACAAGTTCGTGCAAGCAATGATGCATAGCAGTAATGTGCCTGACAACAAGAACAAAGCAATCTCCAGTGTATAAGAGATCACCACAAGAAAAGGGAAGAAAGCGACTCGGCATTGTACATACTGGCATAGTAAAAAGTAATTACATAACACATAGCAGTAGCACCCAGGAATAAAGAAAATTATGTAATATATATTAGAAGCATATTAGCACGGTAGGTATACTAGTAACAGAGTAAAGTAGAGTGACAAGTGCGAAGAGCGAGTCACTCATCATCTCGAAGCAAAGCAAGCAACAAGTAGACTGGAGAGAACAACAACACAAATTACTTCAAACAAGAGAGAGAGCAGTGCTAGTGACAATACCAGACACTACCCTCACTGGGGTAAAGCGAGAACAAAGTGGAACAGCAGTAAGAAAGTTAGTAGACGATCACATGCTGTGAAAATAAAGTGAGAACACGAAAAAGTGCTAAACATCAGACATTATAAGATACATCTGTTGTAGTTAAGTAATTTCAGTACAGTTTCAAACTAAAAATAAAAATATTGTCCAAGAAACAAAAAACATTTCCGCAGTTTAGTTCCAGTTTCAACGCAAGTCGTTATTAAAAGTTTCAACTCCCACCATTTCTACATCCCTAGGACACAACAGTAAAAGGTAAAAGAAATTGCATCAAATATTCTTTCTCGCTCTTCCTATTTTTCTTGCATACATGAAAATTAGTATTCATAGCTTTCCATATTAACAAAATACAGCTATATAAAAAGTGATAGAAACATCCTCCAGAGCATAAAATTTTGGTCACAAGTACGGGGCATTAACAAGGTAGACAGAAAGAAAAAAGTAGAAAATCTTAAAAGTTAGAAAGAAAAATGGACAGGTTCCATAATTACTGGTCTCCGGTAAATCACGACGCCGACACTGAAAGTAGGGACAGAATCCTAGCTATTTTATCCGGATTCGTTTTTTATTTCCGGGCGGTAATCGCCTCAGAAGAAAATCCAGACCCCACTATAGTACAGCTCGAACAGTTTCTTACAATTTCAATTATTACACTGTACCAAATACAGTACGGGTTCTTCAACCTGTCTGAAATTAGCATACCAGCTCAAACCCGCATGTCTGAAATAATGTCAAGAAATGCGATTAGCATCAATGGCCACCCGGCCAATCCAATAAAATTATTAAAAAACAATTTAGATAATCAGAGAGGCACTTACGGGTTTGATCCACTAGCGATCATGATAAGTTCCGTTGCGGAACACTTAAAATTATCTCAAAACACAAAGGCTAGTGCTAACACAAAACAAGGCAGTCTCCCTCAGGGTACCCCTCCAGGGCCATACAGGAGTAAAAATAGTTCGCTAACGAGCACCGGCAATTCAGTCAGCTCGATGGAAAACGTTAATATATTTTCCAAGCCAGAAATATTCAAAAAATTCGAAGAGAACAGAATAGGCACAACAGGTCAAAAGGACTTTCTTAGAAGAAAAGTCCGACTACAAAATTGATACGACTTTGAGGGAAAACCTAGAACCAACTCCACTCTTGTTACTCAATAACATCAAGCATAAAGACCCACAAGAATGTAGTTTTTGTCATAGCAAAACCCACATCCGGCCGAATTGCTGGAAACTGAAGAAATTTAGGTGTTACCTATGTAACAAAAAGGGACATCAGCCCCACGAATGCCCATCAAGACACAACAACGATAAACAGGGACCAGCAACGGCGTAAAAGCAAAAAATTATAGAAATATCGAGCAGAACAATACGAGCTTTCAATTCCATTTGCTTTTTTTGTTGTCACATTAATTTCATTCGCGTTTAGACATACACAGTAAAGCTTACCTTCTCAGTCAACACTATTTCTCTCGTTCTCACGATATTCTCGCTAGCTCATATCACAAGAAAATTACAAGTGTCACAAAAAGTCCATGTCAGCACAAAGTAAGACACACCCAGTCATAAAAAAATCAGTCAGCTCTCCAACACACAGTTCGCTCTCTCTCCAAAACGAAATGTACAAAGTGTAATTAATATAAGATGTAAATAAGCAGCTCAGAAGAACAGACACATAGCAATAAGCCATGCCAAACATGAGAATTGTAATATAAGAAAGGAAAGTACAAGACGAGGAGCAAAGCAAAAAAGAAGCAGGTTATAATATGCCAGAAGAGCAAGAAAAGTAGCACGGACAACCAAAAAGTCGTTAGAGCACAAAAAAAAGACCCATTCCAACAAAATTCTCATTCCTTCTCAATTAGCCCCAAAACAACGAAACAGACGCGTTCAAAGCACCGGCTTTCTATTCTTACCATATGAAGTGTTTTTTACAAAGATGTCTTATGGTAGTTTCTAATTGACCTTTGACACAAATTTTAACTGCTTGCGAGGTCAACGACAACTCTAGTTTTTGGCGTACGCGTTCCCCCACATCTCCTTAATCATCTTTACAAATTTCAAGTCTCCATGTCAAGAATTACAATTTTTATAATCAATTAACTATTACATGGTAGGGGTACCTTCTATGCATAGTGACAGGTGACATTTGACACCAATTCTAACTGCTTGCGAGGTCAGCGATAACTCTAATTTTTGGTGCACACACTCGTATATATCCCCTCCATCAACCATACAAATTTCAAATCCGCATGTCAAAAATTATAGTTTTTACAATCAATTAACTATTACATGGTTTCACGAACAACTTAGATATACGAAGCCATGCAACGCTACACAAGTTAGGTTGACCAATCCCCATAAAATCAAATCATTAAATCAAAAGGAAACTAATAAAAAATTCTTTTGGTATACATAAGAAATAGTTAATTGTTCGACGAACAACACTTTCCGACCAACCAGGAGAGGATCCTGAGAGGAAGCCAACAAGGAGGACTACATTGTGGAGGTGTGCGAAACTACGGAAACTCCCCAAAAAACTAAAAAAAAGACCGGTACCAGTAAGACTTCTAATTTTCTTTTACTTTTGCCAGCATATTAATATTGCGTTACGCTTAATAATAACGCCAAGTGACAAGAGCTTTCCATAAAATTAACCAGAGCAGCGAGCGAGCAGCATAATCAAAAGCTTATTAGCAATGCTTAGAGCAATCATAATCATGAAAACGAGCACAAATAACCGAAGAAAATGGGCATTTAATTAGAATTTTTTACAAAACAAGGTTAACAATCAATCAATTCATTCATACAATGGCAAGCATAACACAGAAAAAGAAAGCATGACAGTCGGGCAGGGCAATAGAACCATGTAAACCCGAAATATCAAACGTACTATTATTTACGAAGTTACGGTCAAAATGTCGTCTACGGAATCTCACAATACCCCAACATATAGACACGAGCCTACGATAAAACACTACGCGAAGCCAAATATTGCTTACGCTTTGTCGCTATTAAAGCCGGAAGCCATTTCTCAAGTAAACACGCGTAAGCAAGGATAGCGAATAGGATAATAAGTTCACCAAAACAGAAAAAACAAAAATAGGAAAGAAGTTAAGAAACACAGAAAAGTAATTTTACAGACTGTGACTTTTTGCCTCTCCCAAAAAGCAAAAGACCACAAACAAGAAACGCCATGAAATTGTCAGGAAATTTCAATTTCTCAGTAATAATTTCAATAATTTTAGTTATGACCATTTTTCTTTAAAAATGACGATCAGAATAGCCCGTCCAGGCGCCTATGACTCTGCAACCAGTTCTATAACACTACAATTTTACACAAAAAGCAAAAGTCAACCAAAATTCTAGAATTTCATGTACAGTGCAATCAAACAATTTCAGTCACGTTCAGCACATTGTAAAATTGTATGTGCAACACACCTGATTACCAGTGTAACAATTTTTTTTTTCCATTCAAGTAGTAAAAAAATATTCACAAAACACAACAATGAACTGCGTGCATAAGCACATTCCTGGAAGCAAGCTTGTTAACCACACAGAATCTTCACTAATTTTTACTGCAGCTAACACCCAAAAGATTTTACGTGAACGAGCATAGGTCAAATGCCGAAACATAAAGTCACACGGCCTAACGCATACGATAGGGACTAACAAAAAAAATAGGGTTTTATATAAAGCTTGAAATTACCAGTCACATTCCTCCTACAAATCCCCCAATTTATGTTCGATCACATCGCAAGAACTTACTACAATTACAATATTTAAAAGCTCAGTAAAATAAAAATTTCCTACAATGCGTTGATTCATTCCGCACTCAAAAAACAAAAAACTGAATAATTCTGATATTCTCCATAATTACTTTCCATTCTTTTATCGATTAAAGTTCTGCAAACTGCGTGAGTCTCTCCGCATAACCAATCGAACACGGACCAACAAGTCAAGCCCCTACCGGAAATGTGCACACGAAAATCAAGCCAGAGTACTAACAAAACACTTAAAACCGGCATTTAGCATAAAAAACTAGTGACTAATGCCAAGCTGCGATCTCAATACTCAAGCACGTAAGCTTTTTAGACTTATGCAACATAAGTTCTCTCTGTCGATTTCCTGTTTACCGAGCATTGACTCACAGTGTACACTTACATTGCACTCCGTAGGCACGTACGACTGAAAAGTAACTGTCATGTCATTGGTCAGTAACACGCAATTCTGCTTTTTCACATCACCTCACCCATCCAAACAACCATTTCCATGATTACCGAACATTTGAAATACGGTGTGCGCTTGCATTGCACTACGCAGGTTGTACGTCTGGAAAGAAGCTGTAACCCTCAATTGTTCACTTCCTCAAAAAATAACAAACTTTTCCTCCAGCACCCACAACTATTATCTTGCTTAAGCATTCAGTTTATTCACTTCATTTCAAACTCCATGATAAAAAATCATGCCGATAAAAATTATTACACTTGGTAATTCAAGTTGAGATTGAGATTACATAGCACAAACTTTCCAAGAGAACAAAATTTTCAAGAAAACAAAATTTTCAAGAACACAAAATTTCCAACAGCACAAAATAATCAGCAAATCAAGTTGCTTCCATTCTAACCAAGCTTACAGAAAAGTCGTGCACAGAAAATGTACTTCTGTCATGAAACAAAAATGTTATGATCGTTAACAACACGTTTTCTGCTTTCTCCAAAATCACCGGCAATCACGAGAAATGCAACACGATTCTCTATGAACATGGAGCATAGTCTTCAAAGTTTTCGTCTTCGGCCACCACAGATAATTAGATAAGACGCATGATAGTCTTTTCGGTATTACAAAGAGTCACAGTCTGAAAATTCGTTGACATCAAGTACTTTAGCGTAATATCTGGATAATTAGCTAGAACAACGAAACAAGTGGTAAACAGCGGCAACACTACATGCAGGTAACAATATAGTTGAACCCACACAACATCATAACATCAAAAACAGGTCACAGTCCGAAAATCTCATTGACTTCAAGTATCCAACGCTCGACGTCCAAGCAAACAAGTAGAAATGACGCAACAATGCGATAAAGATAACAGTAAACAACGGCAATACTGCATACAGGTAACATGCAGCTACAATGAGATTGTAAAAAGTAGGTAGAAAATACGAAAGACGTATCATGCCACTCACGATAGTCATTCCAATTGACTGAGGCCACTAGAAAAGCGACAATGCATGAAACCAGGAGCATTACGAAAATTGGTTAAATTCGAGCACTGAAACCGGTTTTGAAACGACATTGCTCTTCTCCGAAAGATTCACCTTCCACTTAAGAAAATTCAGGAACAACGAAGAGTCGATTCATTTAGCAATACACAAGGCATAATACGATATTTAAGCGAGTTCAGATTTTCCAATTCCACCTAGGTCAGCGACGAGCATTTTGGGAAGCAGGGAAAATTCGAATCCATTCTAGAATATAGGGCCTTTACAGAAAAACGGTTAGACACACTAGTTTACACCTCCAAAATCATATAAATATTCCAATAATACGCACGGCTCACGCAGATCATAATCCTGCACCGTTCATTGAACGAGTAACCCAAAATAACAAGTATAATGTAACTACTATAATTAAGGGGTCACAACAGAAGCACAACAAGAATCAATGAAAATATTACTGGCAGCCCAGGAAAATGAACTGTAACGCACTCGACGTTCAGGAGGTAGAGAAAGCGCAAGGCACCCTACTATAAGGGCTCATTAATAAAACACGTCATTACAAACATCAAATTCATTTATATTTTCTCACGGCTGGTATAGAAACTTACAGCTAGTTTGGCCATCAGTTACAAAAAGGCACCAGTAGAAAATTGTACTAGTTTTCTACCCACTACAGCCAGACGTATATTGTTCCTTTCTGACATAGGTAATCACGGAAAGACACATACTAAGAGGCGACATTACATCACCCAGTTACACTCACCGTTAAGGCTCAGGTTGAATTTTATTTTTAAGTCGGACACGTCGTAAATACAAAAGCACACTTACATTCTTGTCTTAAACGGTTCACGATTACTCGTGACACACCCAAAGCGCTTCAAATAGTAAAGGGCTCAGTAGGTCAGTCACATTTTTATTGATTCCGTAACTCGACACAGACAAACCAACGCGCACAAAGCATGTGGTACAATGTATGTACTCCAGCTGAATGCTCAGAAGCACAAGGTAAGTGCTTGCTAGCAAAATAGAAAACAGAGCAGTAGGAAAAGGGAAAGCACACTTCAGAAATATGAAACGCACGGCAAGATAGTCGCGGGTCATTTTGAATTCATATCATTGTTAACGCGAACCACGGCTCGAGAAAGATCTTACGAGCATCTCTATCAATTGGTAGTCAGGCACTCCTCATCGGAAAGTAGGAAAAGCCATCGCATCCATAAAAGAAACGAATCTGGAAAACAAAAAATGCCAGGCAAGATACTCGGATCAATTTTAAAAGATACCAATGTCGCCACACACAATGGCATCAATAGAAACTAGAATAGCTTTCAAAGAATCAAGGAAACTTTCTCTTCACGCTAATGCTCACCTGGCACGTCACGCAATTCGCACCGGCAATCAAGTGCTCATCTCGTCTATCATCAAGTCATCCTTCACAAATTACGACAATAAGTTAAAACAAAATTCGTAGGCCTTTCACTATCACGAAATTCAGTCCCGATTCGAAATTGTGGAAAAAATTCGTGAATCCTCAGGATTAACCCAGAATCAGGAAGGTATAAACGTAGAAAATAAGATCTCTCACGTGCACAAAGGTACAGAGGCACCGGAGAAAGTCAACCACAAAATACAGCATGTCTCATCTTGTCCCAAGTTATCATCGCACTCATATCACGCATAATCACACAAAAGTCATACGCAGACGTTACTTCAAAGTTTCTATCCATCATCCATCATGGCAAACACCGAAAATAAAACACGGCTTTTACCTAGTCCATGAGCTGAATCACAGAGTCACAACATGGAGAAAGTAATGTAAAACTTTCTCTCAAAATAAAAAAATCACCATTCAATTACGGCACCTCATGCCATTACCCACAACAAGTATTACTGTTCCAGCTTAGGAGTTCAGCTCTTGCTCCTTCAATAGACTTATCATTATACCTCCATGAACTCCATAATTACATCAATCATTATCTGACAATGGCACCAATAGAATCTACTTGTTGGCGCTTCCTTTTCTGCTAGCTAGACCATGTCACGATCATGTCACAGTCACGATGAGACACTCACCTTATTTTCTATTCAGTCACCATATGACAACGCAATAAACACCAACCGAACAAAAATATTGTGATAGCGATACGATCCTCAGGAAAAGTCAAAATCAAACAAATATTAGGCACTTCATAACTTCATACCGAAAGAAAGCTGAACACAGGTATCGTTCACTTTTCTTCAACACAACAACCAATGGTATCATAGTCACCCACCGACACTGCAAGAAAATAAGTTTATAGATATTTTCTTCGAGTTCGACTCGACTAGTCCTATGAATAGGCAGAAGTTGAATATCACACAGGAGCAGATAACCGATTGTTCCAGTAGGCTCCTTTGGACATTGCATCTGTTTCCACTTTTTACGTATATTTAACACAAAGGCCAGGGCCGAATATGACCAACCAACCAATATAACCTCGCCAATCGGTGAAAATAAAAATCAGCACGTTGATACATGCCAGTCACATGGCCCTGCATACATGATAGGGACTAACCACAAAAAATTAGGGTTTGATATAAAGCTTGAACTTATCAGTCACATTCTTTCTACCCTCCTCCCAATTATGTTCGATCATATCCGAAGAACTTATGTACAATAATAATATTTATAATACAAAGCTCCGTAAAACATTTACTACGATGCGTTGGTTCATTCCGCATTCAAAATATAAGCGATGAATAATTCCGCCTTTTTGTCCATGAGTATTTCATATTTTTTTCCTCGAGCAAGGTTCTACAAATGCGTCGAGTACACTCCGCACCAACTTTCGAACAACTGACCAACGGGTCATTCCCCTTACCAGAAATGTGCACAACAAGAAGCAAGCTTATAGATTACTAACAACAACATTAATCAGGCAACCAGCATACATCCACAGGTGACTACCATGTTCAGCACTGACAAACACGCTCCGCACTGGAAACTTTGCTTTTTAGAAAATGTTCTTATCTAAGTTCCGTAATAAGGTATGGTGGAATGCCAGCAATCAGTCTGCAAAGGCAGCCTTGTACGAAACACGCAATGCATGCTTTTTACAACAAATCATCATCCATTAAAAATAACTAGATCCACTGCTTACAGATCATTTGATTTTGCGGTGTTTTGCTAATACAATGCAAACGTCTGGAAAGAAGCCGTACATTTCATGTGTTCTTTTTCTAGTAACGATTCCTGCAGTTCCAATTATCCCAAACCATTCACACGTTCACGCATTCAGTTCATTCCTGCATTTTTTTGTACCACAATCCATACATGATTACACATCATGCTGATAAAAATTCTTACACTTGGTATTTTCCACTTTTCTTTCCAATTTATAATATCGTTCCATCATCATTTCTCAATTAAAAGTTATGAACACTCAAGCTACAATCAATTGCGTTAGTAGTCATTCACGAGAATTATATATTTCAAATTTTATGGTACAAACAGTCAGAGCCATGCCGGCCCATGTAATCACATCTTAGTTTCTCAAGTAGTACTCCCTGTAGACTCTCGTCCCTACAATTCCATCTCCTCAAGTTATGTTCATAATATGTTGCAAGATCTTTTTCAAGTTAATTTCAGTATGAATACCTACAAGCGCCACACTAGCACTACGGGGAAACTAGAGACAACGAAGAATTTTACACCATGACTTCTCATCATAACGACCGAAAATCGCCACAACCACCGCAACACACGAGAAGACCTCTTATTTTTTATATTATTCAGAATACCCCATGCGATAATTTTTGATCACACATAATTCTAATCATTTCTGTTCAAAATTATTTAAGCTATCGGTGACAATCTCCGTCTTCTCCATGACCAGACGAGCAGACACCGGACCACCGTACTCCAGGTCTTCTTTGCCATCTCCGGAACCAGCTCTTTAGTGACCACATTCCATAACTACCGTTGCGCACCTAAGTCGCACAGCGCGCACCTAAGTCGCGCCGGACACATCCATTGTACATCATCGCCTCCACGTCTACATCATCGTCTACTCCACTCCCTATAACCCCTCCCAGGAGACCCTCCATTCCAATTACCTCCCATCAACTTTCATCGCGGACTCATCATCTTGACGCCGCCTCGTCACTATCACCTCATTATCGCCATCTATACATCATCTTTCCTACCAAGCGGACTTGGCACAACTCATCGTTTACATCATTTCATTCATTCAATTTCAACTTTTCTATCGATCAATGTATCCCATTTCACTTTCACTCATCTTGATGTCATTTTTTTTCATTTTTCCGTTTCCATTTGGGTATACCCATTTGCGCTACTAATTATTGCAACGCCTTTATAGTCTGTACTGTTTCGTTTTTCATTTTTTCACGATAGTGCTACTAGCGCATTGTCCATTGTACATACACGTTATTTCAATTACCACATAATTTATCATCAATTTATTATTTATTTATATCATTACGCATCAACTTATTTATCCCAATATCCAATACGTATACCTCATCACTTCCTTTTTTTTATTCCGTTATCATTCACAATTTTTTTTGTTCACTTTTGTATTGTTTGCCGACCATTCCATTTTACGTAAATACTTGTACCTCGCCAACTCCAACGGGTCTTGTTTAATTCCCGGCGGATGCGGACGGGTCAAGTCCGTGGTTAGCATTAACCATAATTTAACCACGCCCTTAATTTTAAATCAGACTTAATCATTCAATTAACGACTTTTCATGTTTTCCTTTTCAATAGTCTAGTGTTTTACTTAGATTCAAATCACACTTTACTTTAATTGTATACGTCATAGCTTAAGCAATGTACATACCGCTTTACAAACTGAAAAATAACTTGTAAGGGATCACTCGACTCGTTCCCCCTGGGGAAAGGGAGAAGTGATGCCCAGCTAGTTTATCTAGGCATCATGAAAAATCATGTAATGGTGTCACTGCTTATGTCATGCATTCCATCATACACATTTACTCTAAAATATCTTGACCAATCTTCAAAGAAGACGTCTTCATGCAAGCAAGCAAAGCAGAGCACAAGTTAGTCGCGGATCAGAGCTCTCAGCAGAAACAACACAATAATCAAGAGCTAATAATAAAGTCACACTCTTACAAGTTAACCAATCTCCCCTATTTGTACAGTCGCATGTTATTTCCCTATTACAGCGAGTTGCTCAAACATCTCATATTACCCCATACCATCTGACTACGCAACAATCCCATCATTG
>CM023200.3:41664607-41748622 GCA_004115045.4 Sinella curviseta
CCCCTTGGCATGATCATTTTATGCACGTTCGTGTTCCTGTATCCATTGCTAAGGATGATGGAGACGAGAAGGAATGCTCCAGTGATAAACCTCACTTTACATCTGGCATCCGGTCTTGGCTCGCCTTGTTCCAAAAGAATCATTCCAGCCAAGTATGCGTTATAGCACAGCCAAGAAAATGAAAGCTTTTCTTGAACGTATCATATAGCGACGGACAGGGGCGAGATGAAGAGAACGATAAATATCCAAATGTACTTATCACATACTCTGATAAGCTCCTCAAATGGTACAGAATGATACTCCTTTTCTCCGCAACTGACGCAGAATCGCAAGCTGGATATAATCTGGGGTAACGTGACAGGATAGTACCGTATTTGTATGTATGCTAATGCTATTACTACCTGTAAAACAAAACTAATTATTTTTATCCTATTCTCCATTTAAGATGTGCGTATTGATTAAAAAAGCAAAAAGAAAATTCGTGATGGAGTAGCAAACAACATACCTAAATAATTATGTATCTAACTTTGTGTTATTTGTTTCTTTCGAAACACTACAAACAAATAGATTTGCTCAGATGCCATGCAAATAATGAATAAACGCCGTTTTCATTCAATCATTTATTTATTTCAAGTCATAAGAATAAAAATCATTCTAAATATTTTATATTCGTTTACAACAGAGCAACATCATACATTCATACGTACTTCCGGAACTAAAACATACAGCTGTCAAGACCTGTTTATTCAATTTTATTAACCTATGACAACAGAATAATATTATTTAATTTTTATTGTAAGGAAAATGAAAAACGACTGCGATTAACATTACTACGGGTGAAGTAATACAATTATAATATTTAACAAGGATTGAAGATTGAATCAACAATAAATTCATAACAATATAACAAAAAACTGGTTAACTAGTCAAGTCAATCTTGATTTTCACCACTCATGAACTAATGCATTTCGCTAATTCATAGCATCAAACTAATCAAGTCTACTGCTAGAGACATCAATTCATTAATAAACCCACCACCGGTATAAAATTGTACCAAGTTGTATAATAAACGTAAATGAACAAGTCCAGTAGCGGTGTCTACTGAGCTCACACCGCGTCGAATTACTTTAAAGGAAGTGCAACAGGAACCTCAAATTCTGGTGGCCGGGCCTCTTCAGCGCAGTTCCAACTTGAAATGCCAACTTGTGGGCGTTTTGGCAAGGTGCGGGAACGGCAACAGTCCCACTCCAGTTGTAGTACATGTGGCAAAGTTTGTACGTGTACATCTGGAGCCTGTCGGGCGGCAGACCATTCTCGTCACACAAAACATTGTAGTAAGTAGGTCCCACACATCCTTGTCGAGCGGTTTGTGAGATGAGAAAAAAATCATATCTAGAAAAATAGAAAGATGAAATACGGTTAAAAATCAGTTGACCACATTCACTTAAAATAATTAGTGAAACTACACAACATAATTTAGTATCACTTACCTTTCCGGTCTGGTCACATGATCATCGACAATCAATCCCGGTCGTGGATTCTGGAACTGGTTTCTTTGCCTTAGAAAAAATCGAGTGCTGAGCCTTTTGTTGACCACGACGAAAGTCAGTTTGGGAGGCTCTTGCTGCTTATACGCATCCTTAATACGGTCCTTAAAAGCCGAAATTTCTTGCTCGAACACCGCCCTCAGCTGACCTTCGCCAACACCGTCGCGGTACATAAATATCCGCGACGGGAGGCAGCCATTCTTCTCAGAATAAGCCTGAAGGCATCCTACATACAAAAAACGACACCGTATAGTTGCAAAACTCATCACTAATGCTAACCATTAATCACACTCGAAACATAGTAAGCATATTTTAAAGTGCTCAAAACTTACGCTCAAACATAGTAGCGACTGATGTAGCAACTTCCTCACGATCCGCCGGGATTCTGGCGACACAGGAGAAACATTTCCCCAAAGAGGGGCTAATCGCAGCACACATGGCCCCAATACTGTTCCCACCACTCGGACCTGCATGATGAACATCGTAGCCCAACACCATCGTATTCTAAAATATACCAATAAACAGCAATTTAATATTAGTCATTCACAAATACATTGGATTATAAAGTTATAATAATGTAATGTAAAATAATGATATATTTAAAAGAAGTTACTTTTAGAGGATTAACTACTCCCCAAGGTTCTCCCCCCTGTTTGGCATTCATTTGGATGACCATTTTGGTGCAAATTGACATTAGTCCTTTGGGGTTGTTCAAATTTTTTGATAGAAAGCATTGCGAGGGAACTGAAAAAGGAAAACAAGTAGCGAATTGACATTTGGGGCTGGATGTTTAAATAATAAAATGTTGAAAAGTATTAATCGCTATGCTATTATACTTATGTTGCTTACTTCCGTAGTCAATGCTGCATCTTTTCTTAACTGCTGCGTAATTGTCCGCGTTGTTGTTAGGAAGAATCACGAAAATCAAGTCCAACTTTCCATTGTATCTCGCCATCGCTTCAGCAATGTTCTGCGGAATTCCCCTCGGATCGTTGGCCCGAATCCTGAATAAAAATAAAATGACAATAATTAACAGAATCATGTCCAACTAAATCACACGTTATTTTAACTCTACAAATATTTCAGGGTGTATTTAATAACTGTTTTAAACATAGTACTTACGTTTGAGGCTGCTGGATGTCATAGCCAAGGGGTCGTGCAACGCGCTGCATGGTTCCAACAAGATTGGGCACCCCTTGAATGTCCCGCTGTGTAGCAATGATGACCCAACTCGATAGCTTCATTGCTGTCAGCATACGCTGACCTGAAATTATAAATTAATGAATGTTAGCTTTATTATGATCGTGTCATCATGTCTACATAAATATTTATATTGGTTAGTCAAAACAGTAATTTCTTACTTCTAAACGCATTTGTCCAGTCTGCCTTGTCATCTGGGGCCACCCTCTCGTTTCCACCAACCAAGATATCTTCGCTGTTTAAGTACCTGGCCGTAAACTCGACAGGTTGCGGTTTTATTTTTATTCCCCAATTCACCAGGGTGCTTTGGATCTGCAATTCGCATAAAAATTAATCCAGGATATCACCAACTGACTGTAATAGGCAAGTACTCTTTGAAAATATTGATATTGGTAATCTCACATCCTTACCTCTTGATTACCAAGTACTCCACTAACGAAATTCTGCATGGTTTGCACGCGTTCATCTGGTGGCATGTGCAAACAGGAGGCCAAGTCCTTCATTAGTCTAAAGTTACTCCTCAATTCTTCATTTAGCCCGCAAGGGAAGCACAACTCGGGAACCAGGTAAATGTCTCCTGTTTGACCCCTCCGGATATCTCTTAGCCTGGGCTCGCTAACCAGCATGGGTTGATTCTCCTGTCGTATAGTTACATCATACTTCTCCCGGTAGTAAGTCAAGTACTGAACGGGCCCATTTCTCCCTTCAAAGGTATGCTGCGGGGTAGTCCCAAAATCGATGCGGGAGATCTTATAGGCTTTCTTATTGTACACGGTGATAACCATCATGCCCTCGATGGCATCCCTACAAGCCTGCTCAAAGTTCCGCGGGTTCTCCTGGCGTATGTTGCTCATCATTTGAAAGACATTGGTAGTCTGGAGAACCTTCCACACAGAATCAACGTTCAACATCATCCCTCCTTCTTGCTGACGAATTGAATTCTGGAATCCCGGCCATAATTCCAGTCTCCAATTTGGAAATGGTACTCTCCCGTCTGCGTTGAAAAAGTGTCGGCCAAGCTGCTCGAACTTCATCATCCGCTGCATTTGTCGAACGACTACGTTATAAAACTGGAACACTGTGGACTCCGTCCTGTCAATGTCACGAACGTACTCGATGGTGACGTTGTAAAGGACATCCGGCTGATTTCTAAACGAGGACTGGTACTTCATTGCTTCCGGTCGGACTGGCCTGGTCGTAAATAGCACAAGGCCCGTGCACATGTACGAGCCAAGTTGCTCACGATGATTAGCGATCAACTGACGTACTCGTCGTTCTTCATCAACAGCCGGCTCTACTCGGATTGAGTACATGCGCATCCTGAAGTCCGGGTGTGTAATGAACGCGTAGTAATTCGCGACAATTGTTGGGGGTGGCAGGGATCGGTGAGCTATGGTGCCCTTTTTGTCAAATCCTTCTGGAATTGACGGGACATAATCGGCCGTGAGGGCTCTGGCCCGTGCTGCTGCTCTATCATCGCCGTTTCCTCCTCCTGGACGCTCGAGTCCACGCGGTGTACCTCCTCTTCCGTTGCCATCTCTGTCCCCGTTGCCATCTCCGTTCCCGTTGCTATCTCCGTTCCCGTTGCTATCTCTGTCCCCGTTGCTATCTCCGTTCCCGTTGCTATCTCCGTTCCCGTTCCCATTGTTATCACCATTGCTCCCGCTGCCATTACCATTGTCACTTCCTCCCGAATTACGATCATCTTCCGCAAACATGTGTGCATACACCCCCATTGACTGGTCTTCGGGCGCGGGATCTTCTTCATGTTCCGGGCTATTCGATAATGCTCTTCCACGAGCTCTCCCTCGACTGGGCTGCGGCCGTCCTCCGCAATCCATGACGATAACAGACCCCACCCCGGCTCAAATTAAATGTGAGGTGAGTGAACAGTAATCTGTAATAGGATTCAATTAAAAAAATATTTTAGATTAAAAAGAAAGATTAAACACTCGCATCTTTTTCTTTTATAAACAGCTCATGCAAATCAGACTCGGCTCAAAAATGCAGTTAAACAGTCATATTAGCTGAAGCTGAAGATGGACTTGACTGACTGATATGATTTGTGCTAACACGTTACCAGTGGTATTTACCTTACCACCCTATCCCACAACCCTGCGCCTATTACATAAACTGGTAACTAAGGTAAGGGTGTACTAATTTAAACATGGTTCAAAGGCTGATTATTACTTAGCTTAATAAAGTGTCCAACTTTCTAATTCTACACCATCATCAGTTAAACTTATTATTATAACTCGACTTAAAATTGCGATCCAACCAGCAACTATTACGACTTTTCACTAACCTTCCTCCGTTGAGTTCGGGGAAATAACCTGTCCACTTCTCTCAGCCTGACTAAACAATCAATCAACCACTCGACAAATTTAACAACGAAATCACCAAATCTTGGCACTTCTAAAATCTTTCTAAAGTCAAAAGTCAGTCAATTGTCGTGCCAGTCACTGCACCGTTTAGTAAATAAATATGCCACTTCGGTTTGAAGACTGCTCACTCCATACACTCCAGCTCTCAATCAACTAACTTTAACTAACCGACTTTCGATTAAAATGAAGAACTTCATCAGTCTTCAGCTCATGCTTTTCACTCACTCCAAAGTCCAGACAACACAACAGAGCCGTGACAAAATGGCAATGGTGTGATTAAAAAACGTAAAACACAACAAACAACCGATTCCTCAAAAAAGATCGATCTTCAGTCGCCCATTTTTTTGTTTTGCTTACAGCAGCAGCAGCAAAAAAAGCTTTGACTTTGCTTGCGGCTGTGAGTCTGAGTGCACTGCGACGCGACTACACGCACGCAAACAAAAAAAACGAACTGTTGTGGAAGAAGAACACACAATTTATGTAAATGCGGTGGAGAGGATGAAGAATGAAGAGGAGGATAAGAGGAAAAAAATAAGTAAGCGTGATTGGATGGAACTGGAGGACGCGACGCGACACGGACGGTGGACGGGGGACATGGAAGAAAGTAATCTGATGCAACGCTTTTGGGTGGCATAATGCCACTGGCATTCGTTTCGTTGTTCTTGATCGCACGAGCTATTTGAGCGGTAGCGGAGGGGCGGGGAGCGCGAGCGCACTTGTTTACATTTCTGCTTGTGCTTTGATAGTTGGTGTCACCAACTTGGTGACGCTGCGCACACTTTTCGGCTACAACGTAAATAGCATGTCGTGCAAAGAGCAATGCATAATATGCGCTGCATAGTTCATAGATTTCGCTACGCCGCCCAGTGTGACTTTTGACCCTGCATGGAATTAGACCACGCATCCTTATGTAACCATGTAATTACCTAATAATGCGGACACACAAACAACAATAAAGATATCCCTCTGCTTGGGACAGACAGACAAACTATGTAATTGCATAACTACGCTTCTTGAAGCTGAATCGTAGACTACGAATCGTAGTCTACGATTCAGCTTCGCTCGCTATAAAAATGCTGGTCGTCTTTTATCGTTTCTTTGTTTGCGGCACATACGCCGCAACGCTGTGAATAAATATGAACGCAAAAATCGAATCAGTGTGCTTCCCTGAGGGAAGTTCCCTCTGAGATTTTTTGATTGGATGGAAGATGGAACATCGAAACTATCACGCATTCTGACTTCCATATCTTGTTAATGCATGATAACCAAAATAGGTGTTCCAGTCTGGAACTTCCAGAGTATTAAAAGTTATGCTGTCGGCACTCCGAGATCCCTTGTACTTGCTAAAATGTAAAATGAACTTAACTAGTCGCGTTAAACCGCGATGGAAAATACGTAGCTGAGGGATTAAAAAATACAAAAAGGATGAATCATTGAATTATACTGGCATCACAGGTCAAAGACATCAAAATGACATCAAACGAAATCAAATGACATCAAACGAAATCAAATGACATCAAACGAAATCAAATGACATCAAACGAAATCAAATGACATCAAACGAAATCAAATGACATCAAACGAAATCAAATGACATCAAACGAAATCAAATGACATCAAACGAAATCAAATGACATCAAACGACATCAAATGGCAACGTTCATGACTTGCTCATCTCTCTCGTTCATCTCTCTCGTTCATATCCTGAGATGAACACTGAAAACAATGAACAAAATCTGAGCGACCCTTAACGCAAAATCTGAGCGACCCTTAACACAAAATCTGAGCGACCCTTAACACAAAATCTGAGCGACCCTTAACGCAAAATCTGAGCGACCCTTAACACAAAATCTGAGCGACATTATTAACATTAAAACGTTTTTGAACACTTAACACTTTTTAAACACTTTTTGACCTCTACAGGTCAAAGTAACACGAATTGACCCATAGTTCCTGAAGAGAAAATGATCACCGTTCAATTCTCTATCAGAATCCACGAAGAAAAAATTTGCCATTTAAAAAGCACGTGACCTCTCTCTGACCCCTACTCCCACCCCTGTTGACCGATTGACCTCAAACTCAATACCGAAAGTTATAGCGCGAACGGACGGACGGACAGACGGACAAACAAACTAAAATTATAACTACGCTTCAACTTCGTCTCAGCTACGTAATAAAAGGAACAATACATTTTTGTATGATGATGGGGCTGATTTTACATTATATTCCAGACAGGTATTCATAAAATTCAACCAAACAAGTTAAATGCGTATTTTTCCTTATATCAGCATCCAATCATTTAAATGCTAATTGGTGATATGTATTATGTAAATTCTTCGAGATAATATTCGTAGTTTATGCTTCCTTTGGACATTATTGACAATTGAGATTTGAGATAGTCTTCTGACTATGAGAAGATCTTTTAACAATAATTTTAATACTGTGTATTTACATACTCTACTACTGTACTGCTTTAGTTAAAAATACTGAAAGTGTATTTAATCGGACAGTTGTGCCTTGTGCCATCCATCTAACTATTGCATATTGGGTACTATTTTTGCCATTTCTATTGATTAGTAAATGTTGGGGAAGGTTGAGAAATTAGGATGAGAGGAAATGTAACGGGTATTAACCGATACTTATCGCTGCTGCATTGAGACAATGTTGAGGGTATTTGGAATACAATTTGGTTATTACCTGTGTTAATGTTTCGTTGAATTAGTTGTACTTACATAGCATTAATACTCCGGTCGATTGACATCTGCACCATGTTCTTGTAATGAAAATCAAAAATGAAATCTATTAGGAATGAGAACGTAATATTACTAACATGACTGTTTAACAAGATGAATTATATGTATGTACTTTTACATCATTACTTAATATGTAATTAGTTGTCGCTCGAACTAGTTCGTGGATTAAAATTACGCATAATAATTCCCACCTAGGTACCTAGTTTCTTATGTTTCTATCGCTCTATATGCATTTATTTTTACGTACCAATCGAAAGCTTACTCATTACATTTTAAGTTTCGGTATAAAACATAATTTGACATATGTCCTTGGATCAATTTTATGTATTGACATTTTTATTTGTTTACAACTTTAACAATAGCAACTGTATATTTTATAATTACAAAATATTTTACATGATCTTAACAACACCGTAGTCCTTATTTATCGCAAAGTTTTCGACTGACAGGTTGCAGCAATTTGAGTAAATCCTCAAAACCTCCAGTATTGAAGACATGATTGGCATTACCTCCTGCAATAGCCAACAGCTCACTTTCCACAATATTTGCACCTATTCCCACAGCGAATGAACGGATTCCTGCGTCTTTTACCTTTTGGGCAGACGCCAACGTAGCTGCTGGGTCGGCTGATGCACCATCAGTAAGGAATACCAGGTTAAGTGGAACGGACCTTGGATTTTGTTGGAACTCTTGGACCGCCCTATCAAGACCTAGATGACTGTTAGTGCCACCGGCCATGTATGGCGCGTTGTACACCAAATCCCTGATCTCGCTCACCGAGAGACTCTGATCAAGGCCAAAAATGGACTGAACATCGGTGGCATAGATAATGACGGAAACACGATTGTTCTTGTTGTCAGCCCAAGCAATGGCGAGTCTGGTGGTGAACTCCAAGGCAACCAAGTAATGTTCCTGACCAATGCTTCCCGAGGAGTCAACCACGATGACCAAGTCATTGTCGTCATAACAAGGCTCAGCTTCCTCCTCCAACTCTCCCGTCTTTAGTTCGCAAATGTACCGAGTGGAGACAGTGTTGAATTGGGTTCGAAATAAAACCCCTCCAACAGTTTGTATGTATACGCGTGTGAGTTGTGTTCTGGTGTCAGGATGACCTTGATCCCACGGCGCCCATGGACCGATCTCGGCACCATTTTCCCAAATGAAAGTAGCTTTTCCGGTGTCATACCTTCCTCCGACCCAGTAGTAGGAACCAGTGTCGTCATTGTCCTGTAGAAATTTGGTCACGTTGGCGAGTTCCTCCTGCGTTTCAATGTACAGGAGAGTCGCATCTTCGCCAAGGAAAGCTTTGCAGTCGTTGGTAGCAGTGACGTAGGCAGGGGACCATTCAAATAGTACGTTACGCCAAAAATGCCACTTTTTGGACCCCACCCTCCCCCATGTTACGCACTTTTAACATTACGCGTAAATGGACGGTTACGCTCTCCGCTGACCCCCACCCTACCCCTATCTGCGTAACGTACTATTTGAATGACCCCCAGCCTGTAAAATTGTAACAATGGATTAATTTTATGCATAACTAAATTTGTTCGTTTTTTATTGGATCTTATAGTACTTACCGAGTTTTGACTGAGGAAATAAAAGCTGGTAACTTGCTGAGTGCTTCCTTTGACACGTGTCGTAGAACTGTGGAAACCAAGATATTTGAAATGTCTCGCGTTGCCCCGAGCCACCTCTTCAACGGCAGCTCCATGAATGAGCGCAACTGGCACTAATGCCAGCAAAAGGACAATTATGTTTCGAACCATTTTGTTTTAGTGGAAAGATATTGAATACGATTCTTGTTTTAATTGTTTGTATGTAGTTAAAAGGTCGATTAGTTAGTGAATACTTTCCACAACTCGTCCCTTCTGTTTATATACAAGACTTCCAACAATAACTTCCAGGATGCGTTCTGATAAATAAAGTATGTCAATATTGTGGCATGATTTGTGATTTCGGAGTTCGGTGACATTGATGATGCACTGCATGTAGTTTGTTTATTTAGGTAAATATTGTTATAATGGTAATGCAGTAGCCCTTTGTTATTGATTTTAAATCGGTCTTGTTGATTTTTTGTGACGCTGGCTGTGTGCGTATGATTTAATTATCTTGTTTTCAATGCAAATTAATGTTTGTTCCGTTATATCATTAAATACATAATATTTACTTTACATTAAAATGAAATTTAATTAGGCTGATAAAAAATAAGCGTCAATGTTCAGTTAGTATGTATTCGATAATCCATCACAGCTACTTTATCTCTTTACTATTTCCTTCCATTGAGCATGGTGATCCTGGATCACTGATCTACACCCACACCAAGACCAGAGTACTATTCGGCACGACGTGGAGCTATCAATCAAATTACGATAAGCTGCGGATGTACGTAATAAACACATACATCCGTTAATTACATCCGCTTTCATCAAGGTTATACAGTATTAACTAACTCAAGCATGGCGTGTTGTGATTCATTCATTTCTTCAGTTCACTGGACAATTCCATGAAATTGCTGTGAAAATTCCGCCAATTTATGAATGGCACGGCCAAACTACGTGTGCAGTGTCAATGTGTAAATATTTACATTTCCCTTTACTGCACGTATAACTAGGTTTAGTAAGAAAACATAAAGAGGTAGCACTTTAACAGACACTTTTGTTTAAAAGCTAGGTTTCTAACCGTTACCGTTGGCATATGGGGTTGGCAAGCATGAAGGAGTCCGAAATTCTTGGCCGTTTAAGCAGGAGAGCATGAAACGAATAAAAATTATTTGAAATCGCCGTTACCGTTAAACGATAACCTTTGACCTCAAAATGACCTCACGTCTATGCGTTATGTTCATAGACGAGTCGAATGATATGCCACTTGCCATATCTTCCCATTGAAAAAAATGACCTCGTAACGGTTTTTAACGGTTGCCGTTGACCTATACGGTTTAAAATCAATGGGGCCCGTCGCTATGGGCTTAGGAACCCATTGCAAAAACAGAATTCAAAAATTCGTCTCCGTTCGAAAGATATCGCGTGGACGGACGGACGGCCGGACGGACGGACGGAACAGACACACAGAACGAAATTATAAGTTAGCACTAAAGTGCTACCTAATAATTCGGTTTTGTCGTCTTGTGTTTCCAGCTTGTACTTTTGAAGGCATGGGTTTAACTTTCGTTTGAAATACTTGTGTAAAATATTAAAAATTTTAATGCTCTACACATTTACGTAAATCTCACTTTTTGTGAATGATTACGACTATTGATAAGCTTATACCAACGCCTTATTTTTACTAATAAGATTTTTAGTCTGTTTCTGAATGGTCTTGAAAATCTTACAATGCTTAAAGATATGCAAGTATATTCCGTAAAATTATTTAGTCTTCTGTGAATGGAACCGAAGTCGCCATTGTTGTAAATTGAATGACACTCGTGAACTCGTATAATGAAACAATTGCGGTGGTTAGATGTAATACATACCTAAGAGGTCTTATCTGTTTCTAGAAGCTAGTAGAACAATCGAGTCCAGCTATATCTGCAAACCTGATCATAAATGTTCGGTTTCATCAATTTTTAATGCCAGCAATATCGAAGTTTATATATCAATTCTGGCATATTTTCGGAAAACATTGCACAAATTTCTGATGTGCAAAATGCCTGTGTGAAAAGTAAGTATAATAGATAGTATAATAGATTTCCGATGGAACATTGACAAATATGTTCTTCATATCAATATACACAAAATGGGGTTACTTGTACTTTTATCGTTATTATTGTTCACCTTGGAATAGGAAAAACTTTATAATGATTGAGCATATTACTATGCCTTAACTTAGTTTCGCAAATCACAAAATATTTAATATTGAAGCTCAATATTGAATTGTACAAAATTCTGATTCAGGCAATTCGAGTGAACATTGTAATATTCAAGATAATTTTATAAAAGTTTGTTGTAAACAAATTTACATTTTGTGGCAAACGTTAAATGTAAAGACGAAGGAATCTTGGGAACCCGCATCTACAGGATAAACGTCGTCAGAATTTCTAACACGCCATACGGTGTAAGTGAAGCGTGCAGAGAAAATCGGTTTTGAATTTTGTATAGTTTCCAGTTATAACCTATTTTAAAGTTTATATCCATACATAAAATCATAGACAACAAGGCAGTCAACTGTTATCATTTTAGAACGATAACATTGACTGGGTTCATTTTTGTAGGCCGCAATTTTCGTAATCCGCAATATTCGTATTCCGCAATTTTCATATCCGCAATCTTCGTTTCCGCAATTTTCGTAGTCCGCAATCTTCGTAGTCCGCAATCTTCGTAGTCCGCAATCTTCGTAGTCCGCAATCTTCGTGCCGCAATTTTCGTTTCCGCAATTTTCAATCCGCAATCTTCGTGCTTCCATATGGTATATTGTACCAATGTCAAAAGTAATTTTACGATGAAACCCGTTGGATTTTTAAATTATTATTCAAACCAAATATTCATGGATATTCCCCGCAATTCGAAATTGAGTTGAGTTCTGTATATCGAGTAGCCCATTATACTTTCCCTTAACAGTTATAAGCCTATTTGTTGGCAGACCTTGCACGGGTCCTTGTATCGATCAGAAAATTATCTACCTTAATGCATCAGGTAAGTAAAATTATTTGCAATAAAAATTTCGCATTTCACGCGCCCAGGACAAGAAGAAATTTTTTAGATCTACAGTGACGTTGGAATCGGACTGGTATATTCTGACTCGAATCTGAAGTGAAAATGGCTACACCTTTGATGATGAAATCTTTAAAGTTACTTCAGTACTTGCAAGATTCTTACACACTCAAGCGCAAATTCATTTTTCAGTGGGATCCCCTTCCACAACAGTTTCATTACGAAAAAGATTTATTCTGTATTCTGCGGTGGTTTGTTGCTGTCGTGGTTAATCTATTAAACATTTTACTTGGAATGCTTTTTTTATTTTATATTTGGGCGGGGAGAATAAGTTCAAGACAGTTGATTCAAAGGCATGCAAACGAAGCGTTCCTTACCTCCTACTTGTTTCTGGTGTGTACCATGACATGTTGTTTCCAGTACGCTTTGTACAAATATCGTGAGGAACTTGTTATATATACGAATACACTCTTCAACTTTTTCCCACGTGAAATATTACATGCAAATCACCCGTCATGGGCTGTAGATCGAGTTGGTTCATTGGGTATTGGGCTGGTCCTTCTGTTCGGATTCGCCGGTTTCTCACTTGGCATCATAACTGGATGCGGAATCGTTAATGTGTCTCTATTACCAATAGTTATCGACTACCTCTACACACCTGAGAGCTCGCATTCCTCAGCCTATTTTGTTATCAAATTTGTCATTTTATTGGTTTATCACATGGAGTTATTTGCTGAAATTGCAACGATTATACAAGTAACTAGTATCGTTCTAATATCATATATATAAATGAAGTCAGACAGATTTTCTGTGTGTGACTGTTTGTTTACTTACCTGTACACATACTTATGAGATGAGTACAATACACATGAATCATGTGTACTACCACAAAAATCCTAACCAAGCCAAATGAGATATACGTCGTCACAACTTTTAAAAAATGTATATTTACCTATTTCGATGAAAAATAGTTTGTAAACGTAAACAGGCCTCCTGATTTCAAATATGATATCGAAATTAATATTCAATGCTTATCGACAGTTGATAAGGTGTTGATAATCCTAAAATTGTTCACATTTCCATGAAAATCAGCATACAAATGTAAACGGGCCTCCTGATTTTAAATATGATGTCCAAATTAATCTTTAATGCTTATCAACGGTCGATAACGTGTTGATAACCCTACATTTGTTCACATTTCGATGAAAATCAGCATACAAACGTAAGCGGGCCCAGTGATTTCAAATATGATGTCCAATATAAAAATCGACGCTTATCAACGGTCGATAGCGTGTTGATAACCCTACAGTTGTTCACATTTGGATGAAAATGAGCATACAAATGTAAGCGGGCCCCCTGATTTCAAACATGATATTCAAATTGAAAACCAAAGCATATCAACAGTCAACAAAGTGTTATGGTAACCCGCACGCGCACAAATTTTAATAATAGTAAAGAAAACGGGTATTTGCATATGAATTTTTGACGGAGGCTAGAGCCCGTCTTGGACGGGCCCCGCCAACTAGTACATCATAAATTTGCACTTAAAATACCTGCAAATTATTACTCGTCTGACGCAACAAAACTCGGAAAGTGGTCTGCAGCATTTACTACTGTGCTATCAGAGACTTAGAATTTTACATGCTGTGTTATTAGAGCCTGGATCTTCTGTAGTTGCAGTATATATGGGATTCGGAATTTATATTCTAATAATTTCGGTTTGTCTTTGCATCTACGGTGTTGGAATTTTATCGCCATTTCTTTACCCTTTGCTTCCGTTTGCTATCGGTGTCGCCATGATAATGTTGCAGATTGCCCTTCCGCTTGCACATCGCTCAATTGAACTAACAAGGACTATATACAAAACTCTCCGCGAGATATTGGCTTGAAACTTGCAGGAGAGCTTTAGAATGACATACTGAATATGTGTGTTAAATATTAGATTCTACCTCTCAACCGTTTCGAAGTAATTAATTACCAAAGATAGCAACAATATAGCTCACTTCGCATAAGGTGCGTACCAATAGTGCTGTACATACTTGCGTACGCATGCAAGCTTGACTCTTGTGGACTAAGGTATAGCTGCCAGGCAGCAAACGTAATAAGCTGTGCTGGAAGTAGATAACACATTATGCTAATAAATATGCATAATTTAATTTCCAAATATTCGCCGATATTAATAAATGCTTAACATTTATATCTACCTGCACAATATTCTTCACAGGCTAGTAAACCATACAGGGAAACTCTTAACCTTTCTAATTTGACATAAGATTTATATTTTGCAATTGTGTTTGATAATTAAATTTAATTCAATGTTTCATTTTTGTAATAATAGACTGAATATCATACACTGAAGTATGTCGTTTGATATACCCAAATGGATAGCACAACACGCATTCATTTACACTATATTGTGTGCATATGTAATGTCATTTATTAAAATTACAAAATAATTGGAAATTAAAATAGGCGTGCATATTATTTATTTTCGTTGCATGTGTTATCTATTTTTCGAGCACAGTTTATTGCGTCTGCTGCCTGATAGCTACACTTTTCACAGTCCACAGTCCACACTTGTGCCGCTTGCATGCGTACGCAAGTATGTATGTACAGCACTATTGGTACGCACCTTATGCAGAGTGAGCTATATTGGCGCTAACTTTGGTAATTAATTACTTCGAAACGGTTGAGAGGTAGAACCTAATATTTAACACACATATTCAGCATGTCATTCTAAAGCTCTCCTGCAATTTTCAAGCCAATATCTCGCGGAGAGTTTTGTATATAGTCCTTGTAAGTGAAGAGTTGATTCAAGAGTGGAGTGCTAGGCCAGGAAAATTTTGCGGTGATATGCAGTACCTTAAGAGAGTATTTAGATCGTTGAGGCCGACCGAGTTCCTATGTGGACAAGTTGGAAGGTTGGACAGAAATAGATCTACAAAGTATGTTGCTTCAATCATGGAAAATTCAGTGACCTGTCTGTTAATATTTGGGAATATTATAAAACGTCTGAATTCGAATCTGTAAATATTTATTGCCAGCCATAGCACCTGATGTGTAGAAGATAAATTAAAACCGTCACTAGACGGCAATTTCGTTCATTTTTAAAAATATGTAACACTAATATTTGGTTTTCAAGGATTAAGGGATTCGACAGTAATCAAAATAAGTTGGTACGTTGTCAGTTAGATTAAAAGATAAAAAGTTGAAGCAAAATATGCTAGTGCAGTAATTTTTAAAGCATATGATTTAGTAATAACCGAAAGAATATGCTAACTGAAATTTAAGGGACAATTTCCTAAAGACAAACTTTTTAGTGATGGTCAATTTATGTTGCTAAAGTAGGCTAGACAATTGTTAACCAATTTGCAGTATTTTGTTGCTTTGGATTTTAATATCGAGACCTATAAATCTTTTACAAACGTTTCTGCTGTGAGGATCAATGCAGACATCGCTAACGATTTTCGCTTTAACAAAATTGCTCTTTCATAACAACAGGCTAAATATGCATACCTAGACCTACATAGGCATATAAGTCGTTACTAATAAAGACTTAAAGTGAAACAATCTGTCTTAATTTTTGGGTGTGGCTCCTACGCAGATCATTGTTACAATTTGTAGCGTTGATACTGCTACAGTAGCAGTATATATTGATTTCATCCATTCAGTCTGAGCGTCCATTTCGGATCGATTACGGATTGGCACGCAACATTGACATTACTCGATTCGTCTGATAGAATAGAATATTATCCCGGCAAATACGAAATATAGTGTAACGATTTCACCGCTATAGAGACTTCAAATTGTTATATACCACTTACACGCAAATTGATATAATACGCCATCGTTGTAACTGTAATTCAGGAACCGATAACTTGAGCTCTTCAAATATTTGATAGCACATATTTAATATTTAATAGGGTCTTGGTGGTAGTTTACTCCACGTGTTTGACAAGCAGAGGACAAACCGTGTTTACATTTTGAAGCTTTATGCCTCAGAGAGCATAAAAATGACCCCACTTGAGCATTTGTCCATGGAGCATTTGCATTCATCTTGGTGACTGGTTTTCGTACTTTAAAGATCTGCCAGGCTGTTCCAACGCTCAGTCATAATTGTTGTATCCATGGCATCTCCTCTCATGTTAAAATCATTAGAGTTATCTCATTTTCTCCTCTCCTCCATGCTTCGTCGTAAATTTATTCTTGGCTGGAACTCCTCTTCCAAACACTTTTACTACGAGAAGCAGCCACGCGCTTTGAAAAGGTGGTTTCTTTCCGCGTCTTGTAATCTGTTAAATATAGTACTTGGAATAAGCATACTCGGCTACATATTGGCAGGTAATACAAACTCAAGGTGGCTTTTAAAAGAGTACGCTAACGAAGCCGTTTCTACAGCTTTTGGTGTACTTTTGGGTATGGTGGCATTTTGCTTTGAATGTATCTTCTACAAGTACCGCGTGGAGCTTGTCGCTTACAAAAATGCCCTTTTCAATTTCCTTCAATGGGAGACTCGAAATGAGCTGGGACATTTACCATGGTACCAAGATCATCTTGGTTGTGCCGGAATTGCTATGGTTATTCTAGTAATCCTTCCGGGCCCATTCCTAGTCATTATTGGCGGAACCAACATTATTCTTATTTCACCACTCTCTGTGATAAATGCATATATTTTCCCACCGGAGCATTCAACTTTCATTCAGAGAATCCATGTCCACTGGAAAGTGGATAGTGGACAGTGGACACTGTCCAGTTTGTCCATCATTTCCGGACGGTGGACAGTGGACAAGGTGGACAGCAAAAAATACATAAGTGTGTATTATAATTTTAATACATGAAATAATTACGGGGCATTATGATAATAGTAGGTAGTAAAGGACATTAGTAGACAGTAACAATGATAAGCTGTGTACAGTCCTGTTGATTTTTTTTTTTTAAATATATTGGAGGGTATGGCAAAGGTCAGAGTGGTGGTGGTAGGTAAGTGAGTGGAGTGGAGGTTGAGTTTGGAAGCTGTGGTGGTGGTAGTGGTAGGTATTTAGTATGCATGGAACAAAATCATGCATACTTTTTGTTGTGTGTGTGTGTGTTGGATGGATGGCTGCTAGCTATAGTGTTTATAGCTAAGCAGCTTTGTTCTGATGATGATGAGTTGATGATGCTGGAATGATATATACAAGTTATATATCATTCTGTTCCGCTTTTGACAGCGGATAATATTATGATGATGAGATGGTGTTGTAGATGACACCGTAAATGCATTTTCATGCGGTTTTTTAGTATGCTGATTTTAATGACAGCTACCTTGACCGCATGAAATGCATTTTTTATGAGGTACTACTGCTACTACTACTACATACTACTACTACAAACTACTACTATTAGTTTATGCGCCTACATATTCATGAATATACCTACCTACCTATTATTGCATGCATCCCTACCTGCATATTATATATTTTTTAAGACCGTTGACTTTTCAATGCCTATATATTATAAGCATTGAAAAGCCAACACATTGAGAATGAGATTTTCTCATTCATCGGAATGGAAAAAGACAGCCAAAAAGCGTAAAGAACAAAATCTTTGACACTTTTTGGCTGACTCCTTTGCTGTTCGCTGCTTCTTTTTTCTTCGGATTTTCTTCTTTTTTCTTCATCTTTTCCTTCCTTCTTCTTCCTGGACAACACGATGGATGCGGTAAGTAGACCATATAATATTATATGATCATTTTAAGTGAATCATCATCATTATTATTATCATCATCAAATTTTCATTGATTTTTCTTCTTCTTTTTTTGCAGTGCTCCCTCCTCCTCTCGTGCCTCCTCTGCTTGGAAAAGCCTGGTTGTTGGTGGATCAAATGGACAATGGACGACAATTATGGATCGTGCGTCCAAGGGGAGAGCGTCGTGGGAAATCCATTCCTGGTAGGTGCAATTTCAGTGTAATTTATATTTTAAGTGAAAGTGTGTGCATGTTGTGTGTGTATGTGTACCTAATGTATTTTAAATTTATTTTTAGTATCTGGCTGATGGAAAGGAGGACCTACCACGTTGCCCCGTGCCCCCCACGTCCCCACCAACCCCGCCAACCTTGAGAGGAGCATTCGGTGCATTTTCCAATTCTGCGGGTGAGTATATATGTATATTATGTGATGTGATGGCATTACGATGCATGTGCATATTATTATGATCTAACATATTTTTTATTTTGTTTCAGCTCCAGAATATGATCTCCTCATCCTGATGTTAGTCATCCTCTCAATCGGTGCCTTCTTTACGGCGTGCTTTTGTTTTTTCTGCATTTTCCAATGCTGCTATGGACGTGCCAGAATCCATGCAGCAAAATTCAAGGGCCGCCGTACTAGAAGAGCACCGAGAGCTCAACACGGCCTTCCAGATGCGGATGTCCACCTGGAGTCTGTGCAGGCCTTAGAGGACGAGGAGGAGGAACATCAGGAAATACATATACAGATGGAGGAATATTTAGTTGAGAATCCTGTTCAGCCACAATCCGTTACGCGGACTACTACCGCCAGTACAAATCCTTTTCTTGCTAATTATTATGAATCTATTGTTTAATTTAGTGTCCTATACTACTGTTATTGTTTTTTTTGGATAGTTTCAATACGGAGGTCAAAGCGAACACGCCGTCAACCTATTAGGTTAAATTATGAATAAATTTTTTGCATCATGAATTCTTACTGTTTGTTTTAAACGTTTCTGATCCCACCTTATTTTACTTTTTGACTCAATGTACAAATTATCAATAATTTCAAGTGCAATTAAAAGACTGAATTGTGTGAAAAATCTCACTTCCAATTTTCTCTAAAAATAGATCAAATATTTTGATAACATTTTGTTCCCTCAATACGTTATTGCATTATACAAATTTCCGACAACAACTAATGAGTGCAACATTCTAGAGAAGGAGTCACTACGCAATGATCTCTTGATATTACTGCAGCAATAAACCACGCCTACATTTGTCTGGGGCAAACGGTATGAAGCTATTTTTGTTCATTTCCGTTTTGACAGCTCTCAAATTGACAGCATTTCTCACTTTTTTCAAGCTCACAGCATTTCTTACTTTTTTAAGCTCACATCATCTCTTACTTTTCTCAAACCAACAACATCTTTTATTTTTCTCACATTCACAGCATCTCATACTTTAGTCAAGTTACTTTTACTGCAAAAAATTTACTGCAAAATATATTCAAGCTTTATGATCGCTCAATGTAAAACATTATTACCTTGTACAATACTACACCAACAATCAATGATTACACCGTGCTAGAGCAGGAGTCAGTACGCGACGGTTTCATCATCTTATCTCAACAACAAACCCCGCCTACATTTGTCTGGGGCAGACAGTAGGAATCTATTTTTGTTCATTTCCGTTTTGACAGCTCTCAAATTGACAGCATTTCCTACTCTTCTCAAGTTCATAGCATTTCATAACTCTTTAAGTTCACACCGATTGGCACAATAATTCTGGGGCACATTGTTACCAGCGTTGTTCAGTGTAGTGAAAAGTGTACCATGAAAAGTGCTTTAGCATTGCCTACCAATCTAGATTTAAACTTAACAGTAAACGAATCTTGAAATTGGATAGCAGAGCAGAGGTGGATATCTGCCAAGTGCATCTTTATGTTACATCGCTTAATATTTCTGCTTAATATTTTCTTCTTCACAAGGCAAAATGAGTAAAGCAAAGTCTAAACGAAAGGGGAGGGCGAGGACGAACACACTGAGTTGGAATGGGACAATAGCAAAACGCAAGCGAGCTCTACTCATGCAACGAAAAAATCAAGTTGCAGCAAGTAAAATCAAAGCAAAAAGAAATAGAACGTACACAAAAAATGCAAACAGACTAGATGTCATCAAAAAACTCCTTGCTACTTCTCGACCACTGCGGTTAGTAGAGCTCACTCCGGGCAGCAAGATTGGAAAAAAGTTTTCATGCAATGAATATGGATGCACATTTCAATGCCATGCATCGGCTGAACTTGATGCTCATGTAAAACGCAAGCATTCATGCAACGTTTGCAACAGCAGAGTTCCCAACCTCGATAGGCATACAACTTGCAGAAAAAAAGATGACTCAATCCCAGAAGTAGATATAAGTCAAACTGCTTTTCAAGAAAAGGCAAGAGCAAACAGTGGGGCAATAAAAACACTGTTTCATGATTACAAAACAGAAGTCATACAGCTAGACGATGCCATTGCTTTGATTTACGATGATTTATTTAAGCTATTAGCAATGTATGTTGCGGCATACAAAGGAATTCGTGCCAAGTTTACTTTTATTGCAGACACAACTAATCTCAAAACGCAAATTCGAAAGGACATGATTTTTCATTCCGAGTCCACCTACATCACAAATAAATCCTACATACAAGATGTTATTATCGCAAATTTGCGATATGTTGAGGCAGTGGTAAGATTACTCACTCAAGGAGGAAGTGGAATAAAAATAGAGGGAATTAAAAAATTAGAAATCTGCATTGGTTATTATAGACCAATTCGCCCTCGTGGTCACATTGAGCTACCACCAGGTCTGAAAAAAAGATTGGGACTTTTAAACATAAAGTGTGAATCAGACTGCTTCCGCATAAGCGTTATTGCAGCATTACATGGAGATGAAATCAAGCTGAAAAATTATCCACATTTGAAACACAGTGAACTCTCTCCTCGAAACCGAAATTTTTTGAAAACAAAGCTAGTGCTTCCTGAAACGTATGCATCACTTGTGGAGAAAGTGAAAAATGAAAACTTGCTGGACTTTAGTGGTTTCGACGGCGACTTTGATTTAAATGACCTCTATTTATGGGAAGAGAAGAACAGGGTAAGCATAAATATTTACGAATACGATGAAGAGTCAAACAATGTACACCCAATGATACGTACAAAGTTTGATTTTGACAGACATGTGAACCTAATTCTCCTTGAGAATGAGAGAAATGAGCATCATATCGTACTCATCAAAGAAAATTCCAAATTCTTTGGGAGAAATGGAAAGCATAAAAAATATTGGTGCAAGTGGTGCGACTTGGGGTTCAATAGTGAGAAGCATAAGGAATCGTGCAAAATGATATACGAAGGAGGGTTTAAACTTGCTCCTGATGGACAACAGCGTTTCCGTTTTAACGGTCACAGGAAATTGTTACCACCAGTTTATAGAATATATTCCGATCTCCTTTACTCAAGGCTACCAACAAGTGGGGAAATGAAAGCCAATGGATTTGGAGTTGCCGTTATTGGGCCCACAGGAGATCTTGAAGACAAAAAAATTTTACATTGGCGAAAATTCCATGGAAAAATTTATGGAATACATACTGCCGCTTGCATCAAAACTTCAAAAAAAGATAAAATCAAATCAACTCCCTCTTCCCGAAATGTCTAAAGAAAATAGGGATCAATATGACTCTGCTATAAAGTGCGTAGTTTGTCATAGTGGTTTTAGTGCCACTAATCCAAAAAGTCGCCATCATTCCCATCATATCCCTTATCCGATATTTCCCGTGTTGCCGGTTTGTTGTAATTGCAATTTGCAAATTAAGCCAAACACGCAAATTCCTATGTTCTCTCACACACAAATGCAAATGGGTAATCAAATGATTATTCAAAACCTGAAATCCAAGCATGCAAGTCGGGTGTATATTGTTCCACGTTCAAATGAAAATTTTATATCCATCACATTTGACTGGAAGTTGAGAGTGCTCGACAGCAGAAGATTCCTAGACTATCCGCTACAGGAATTAATTCAACGGCTGGCGGAGACGGGCAATATAGACAGACTTACGCCATTTTCTGCAGAAATGAGCTCATCAATCTTGGCTCAGCCATTCTATTTTCCACACACATGGTTCACATCTTTACACCTATTACAGGAACAGGCTCTTCCATCTCAAGAGGAATTTCATGACCTTCTCTGTGATAAGGAAATTGCATGTGAAGAGTATCTTCGCATGAAAACACTTTTTAACAATTTGCAATGTAAATCGTTTGGAGACTATTGCATGGCATATCTAAAAAGTCGCGTTTTTCAACTCGCCGCAGTAATGGAAGAGTTTGGTGAATGGTGCATGGAAAACTATCTACTCAGTCCTTTCAACGAAGTATCGCTGCCAGCGTATGCATACTCAGTTTCCACATATCATGCACGAGCCGCCTTTGAAATCCCAAATAACCCAAAAATTGTGAATTTAATCTTGAATAACATTAGAGGGGGAGTATCACATTTGGCAAAAAGAGTAGTAACTGCACGGAGTGAAAGACTTGGCCACAAAGTAAAAAATGAAGAGCGGGTTGAAATTCTCTGCGCGGATCTTAACTCACTATACCAACATTGCTTAGCCCAGGCCATGCCCTATGCAAATTATAAATTAATGGCAAGAGAGGAAATTTCAAGAATTAACGTTCTAAAATTGAATGGAAAGGAAAGCGGTAAAGGATGGATTTTAATCGTGACACTCGACTATCCGCCGGAAATAAAAGAACATACAAAAGACTTTCCCTTCTGCGCAACAAAAGAAAATCTGAATTTTGATTTTGTGGAACGCGGAAAAAAGCAATTTATCAACGGCTGCGCCCCATCACAGCGCCATCAGTTAGGAGTAAACACATTGCTGTTGACACAGAACCAAAAGAAAAATGTTGCCATTTACTACAAGCTTCTTCAATTTTTTTTGCGACATGGAATGAAACTGACAGAAATACATGACGTGATAGAATTTGATGAGAAACCTTATCTTGAGAGCTTTATTACGAAAAATATAAATATTAGAAGAACCACAAAGGATAAATTCCACGAACAGATTACAAAGCTAATTGGAAATAGCATTTTTGGGAAGCATTTGTCAATACATAATAATCTTAACATAAAATGTTGCACAACAAGTAAAGATGCAGTCAAACAACTAGCAAAGCACAACTTTGAGGATGTAATAATTGTGTCACCGGACGTGTCTTTGGTTTACACCAAGAAAAATGAAGTCACGCTGGATAAGAATATATTAGTTTCATTTGTTGTATTGGATTTGGCAAAGCTCAAAGTTTATGAGCTTATTTACGACTGGCTCAAACCCAAATTCAGAGATAGAATCACAATATGTGCCTCAGAAACGGATAATTTAGTTTGTGAAATTCGAGATCCTAACCGTACGTTTATTAAAGATTTGTGGGACATACGAGAAATCTTTGATTTCTCTACACTTCCACACAATCACCCGCTTTTTGATGACAGCAGAGCTAAAGAAACCGGATTGCTAAAAATAGAATATCCGTACGCGCTGCAGTTTGTTGGAATAAAGTCCAAGCTTTACTCCATACTGAGCAAATGTCAGCACTGCCTACAAAATGAAACACAAGATGTGTTGTTGTGTCAACGATGCGAAGGAAATGAGATCAGTGTAGGAAAAGGTGGGCCACGTAGGAAGCATACACCTCATTCAGTTTATCTACGAGCAGCGATGGAACAAGAGGATCAAGCTGTGGAGTTTCTCACCACCGAGAGTAAAAATCAGCAAGTGAGAGTTACAAGAAGACAAAAAATGATGTTTTCAACCAAAGATGATCGGCGTGTTTGGTTGAATTTTAACGAGTCTGTTCCATTCGGCTACCCTATAAAATCATCATCTTTCCTGCAAAATGCATTAGTGCAAAAGTAATATTTGTTCAACATGGGTGTCTACGGCCCAATCGATTTAAGGCTTAAGCATGGTACATCCATGCAATGCGTTGGAATGAGCCGAGCAGGGAAAACGCAATTAGCATTAAAAATTGCAATTCATAGGAATACAGTGTATGATACACACATAGAAAAGTGCGTATTCCTGTATAAACAATACCAGAAAGCTTTTGACGCTGCAAAACGACGTGACAACAGCATTGTATTTACCAAAGATATTAAGAAGCTTGAAAAAATAATTCGCCAGGGTAAAACAACTTTGGTAATTTTTGACGATTTTATGTTGCAATTTGAATCAAAATTAAACAGGTATATTAGCGAATTTTTTGTGCATAGAGTTCATCATGAAAACCTATCTCTTATTTCTTTGCAACAAATTTTGTTCATTAAGAATTGTCGTGTTCTAAACAACAATTCTCATTACTTGGTCATTTTTTATCTCCCACGAGATTCAAAGCAAGTGGATTATCTCGGATATCAGATCAAGCCAGAAAAACCCAAATTTGTCTTTAATGCATACCTACATGCCACAGAGAAACCTTATTCTTATCTCTTTATCGACTTATTCCCAAATTCCCCCAAATTTGCAAGATACCGATCATCAGTCTTTGTCGACAAGAATTTGCGATTCTACTTGCCAAAATGAAAAAGGTCAGATTTTCCCATTCAATAACATATTATATAAAAGAAGATGCACATTGGAGGATGACAAGAGACCCAATTTGGATTGTGGCCAGTGCAGATCGACACAGATTTCAGCAAAGGATTCTTCAAGCTGATATGCAATTATTACCAATCCTTGAGAAAAAATGGAAAGAATACTGCGAGAGTACGAGTTTTTGCTCGCGTTAGCTAACGCAGGACCAAGAAAGAGGCAGCGGATGCTAGACACTGCGACACCAGAACAGATTCTTTCTGTGGTAGAATGTGTGAAATTATGTGCAAAACAAAAAAAGCCAGAGACTGCTATATCAGGAAAAGATTTATTAGTTCGTTCGGGTAGATGGAAGCGTCTAGTATTAATATTGAAGAAGAACAGTAAACTACTCACGCCAATCCTGCTCAGTATTTTGTGCACTTTATTGCGTGAAGCTCTTCATTATATTTACACTATGGAATAATGGATGACATTCAATTGTACTACATTGTACCAAAGGAGGTATACGAAAAGTGCACTGAGGCTGAAATCCCGCTGGAGGACAAAATTAGCAAACTCCCTAAACGGACGAGAGCAAAATTTACAAGTGTTTTTAACTACTTGAACGAAATTGAGAGAAGTGTAAGTGAAAGTGGTACAATCCCCGGCTTTATTGCTCCAGTGTATGAATTTATAAATTACGCCGTAAAGGGAACACGTAAGCCAAAAGAGTGGGATAATTTTGTTCCTATTTTTGTTGACGCACCACTCATGCATTTTTGCGAAAAAGTAAAACGTGAAATAAAAAAGCTACAGCGCAAGAAAGATGGAACAAAAGTACATAAAAAGGGCGTGGACAAATTACTCTCAGCCAGCAGCTCTCAAAGCACTGCACGGGTTCATAAAGGCAAGAGGACTAAAGGATATTAAGGATACTGAGAAAAAATTGAGTAACATCTATGCATTTTCGGTCCATAAGCCAGTAAGGCGCAAATATCCTACACGTAAAATGATATTGAAAGGACCGAGAGAACATTTTTGTGCAGACCTGGTAGACATGCAAGCATACTCCAGACAAAATAAAGGATTCAACTGGATACTTTTTGTTTTGGACGGATTTAGCAAAGAACTTTATATTCAACCCATTCGCAAAAAGACAACAAGGGAAGTTGCAGAAGGTTTTGAAAAGATAATCAAACAAGCGAAAACTGCACCTGCTTTCACTTTCACTGACATGGGATTAGAGTTCACTGGTGGGGCATTTCAAGATTTAATGAAAAAATACAGAATTACACATTACGTCTCCCGTACAAAACGAAAAAGTTTTATGTGCGAACGTGTCATCAGAACAATAAAAACGTATTTGGCAAAGTACTTTACCCAAGAAAAAACGAAACGGTGGGTAGAAATAATACCTAAACTCGTCTCTGCGTACAACAATACTCCACACTCGGCACATGGATTCAAGCCCAGCAGTGTAAAGCCCAAGGACAGCGATGAAATAATTCATAGGTTATATGCAAAGTTGGCGCAAACGCCCGTTCCCCCTCCAAAGTACAAAATTGGTGAAAAAGTGAGAATAGCTAAAAATAGACTTACCTTTCAAAAGGGCTACGACAAATCTCTAACGGACGACGTGTACGTAATTTCGTCTTACGTTCCAGGCAGTTTCCCAGTCCCCAGCTATAAATTGGAAACGTTGGAAGGAGTTCCTATCAGTTCCTCATTTGTTTCCCAGGAACTTGGGTATGCAGGAGACGAAACTTAAACGTTTCCAAGATGGACGACGCATTCACCGTAACGCTTGTTAGTAACGAGCATACTGACTCATTTTCAAATAACCAGTACCGTCATTTTTCCAACTTACTTCCTCGACCACTTCCACTTGACGGATATGAAGTTGCTCTGCAGTACATTGAAATACACGATAAGTATTCAAAGACAGAGCTGGCCCCTCCCGTACAAGCAATCAAAGTGGAACAAGAAGAAGAAGAAGATGACAACGAAGCGAAGACAAATCCCTTTTTTAAGTCTGTGGGAATAGACAATGAAATAATTGTGGACGAGACCCCAGGCACAGGACTTAATGTTCCAAAGCAAGGATCAGGCTTTTTGGGTTATATTAACAAATTCAATACACTCATGGGGAGAAATCTTATGAAAATCAGGATATCACCCCACTTTGCCAGAGCTGAAGATAGGGAAATTGAAAATAAAGTTACAGAAATAGCTATTGTTCTTGAGGAAGAGGGAAGAGAATTGCAAATAAAGTACCCGTTCAACCGCATTTTGGGATTTTCACAAGAAATATTCCAGAAAGGACGTACCGTTAATGACTTGCGACCTGACATTAATGCCTATAACGCTCTGACGGCAGAGGATACGCTGGGAATTTATTTGTTTCGACGCCAAAGGAAAGAAGTGCTAATTGAGCAAATTCCTAGTGATCCGACAATTAATTTACTGTGCAATGCAATCGTGGCAGCACTTGCTGAAGCAGGGGTGGTCATGTCATTGAGATTTAAAAAGAGCACAAAAACCATTGAATTTGACGTTGCTGGTGCTGGGGTTACCGTAAAATTTTCAAAATTCGTTAATAATTGGCTGGGCCTTGACGACAATTTTGAATTTGTTCGCGATGGTTCCCTGGCCGCACCCTTAAATAGAATAAAAACTCCTGTAGCACCTCAGATAACCGTAAAAGATACTAAATCTCCCATAAAAACCTGCAACAAGTTACTTGTGCTGTGTGACATAATCTCCGACCAAATTTTTGCTGGAAAAGAAATGCCACTTTTGGCAATGTTGAATCGGGTGGAGAGTGATGAGTTTAGAAAAATTGAGTTTTCTCCAAATGTACGGGTATTTAAACAGGTGGCGGTGAAACATGCAGAACAGATCAACATCAGAATTCGTCCCGATCACACGGATTACATGGCACTCTCCGAAGAACCTACCGTGGTAGAGCTATTTTTTAGAAAAAGAAAATGAGCATCGTGTGTGACGAAGAGCGGCAGTGCACCATGGAGTTTGACAACGACGGAGATCAGGGTATTCCCAGTGATCTCATTCCACTGGATGTTACATTTAAAGGAAATGGCAAAACGGAAGTTTTTGGGACATCAAATGTAAAGAGGAGAAAGTCAAAGTCCCCTCGAAAGCACATAAAAGCGGAAGCAAAGCGGAAATCTGTCAGTCGTAAGAAGAAAGTCGTGGGAAAAGGACGCAATAAGGCCTCCTCTGCTAAGAACAATAAACTGAAGATTAAGCAAAAGCAGAAAAACATTAAGAAGACAGGAAAGGCCAAGAAGTCTGTGCTCAAAAGGCGAAAGGCGAAACGTTAAAATGGAGCGTATGCAGCAAATTGAGATTGAGGGGCAGGAGCTAAAATCTGCCGCCTCGTATCATACATCACTGGACCTTACATCAAAGCCACCAACTGACGTTTCTGTTGTACATAGTTATGTCGAGGAAGTTCAACCTGTTCGTTCACCGCAATCAGTAAACACTCCGCTGGAGTTTTACATTCCCCCATCAAGTTCCCAGTACACGGACGTTACCAGTATCCAGCTATGGCTAAAAGTGAAAGTTGCCGGTTTCAATGGAGGATCTTTGACATCCGGCTCCAAGACCGTTTGCGGTAATTTTCCGATTGCATCCCTTTTCTCGGACTTGGATATTAAAGTGAATGACGCCTCCATTACACGGGGAACAAACAATTATCCGTACGCGGCAATGATATTTCGCCTACTTACAACAGGATCGGATTCCCTCATGTCGAGAATGAAAATGGAAAGGCTGTATAAGGAGGACAATGAAAGCTCCACAAACATTGCAAGTGAGATGTACAAAGGGCTGAAGGGATTGGGAACGCAGTTTGAAGTTTTGGGGAAAATATATCACGGCATTTTAATGCAGACTCGCATGTTTCATCCAAAAATGTCTCTAAGGATAACGTTGAGAAGAGCCCCGACTACGTTTGCATTGCTTGGAGATGAGCCAGCAACGGGCACAGTATTTTCTGATATCATTACGATTGAAGATGCGCATCTGAAAGTGAGAAAATGCATTACTCATCGCAAAGTGCAGGAAATGCATGAAAAGGCTCTTTTGCGAGGGCTGAGATTGGAGTATCCATACAAGGACTTTCAGGCTCTCAGCTACAGCGTTGCAAGCGGAAGTTCTGATGCGAATTCTGAAATTCTACAAATGGGCCCGGCGCCAGATGCAGTCGTGGTGGGATTTGTCAGCTCAAAGGCGTACTCTGGAGCACCATCAAAGTCGCCATTCTATTTTAAAAACTACAATGTTAAATCTGTGAATGTATCTCTTGATGGAGAGCCCCAAGTTTTTAAAGCATTGAAGATGGATGGAAAAAAAGGATTCTTGCATGCATACTCACAAATCTTTAACCTGCTGCCAAAAATGGAAGGAGGAAGCATCATCACACCAACCGATTTCATAGAGAAGGGAATGTGCTTACTTGTGTTTGACATGAACAATGCAGTGAGAGAAAATAGATTCTCTCTGAATAAGAGTGGCTCGCTAAAAGTTCAGTGCGAGTTTTCGGAGGCGCTCACTGAAAATGTTCATGTTATTGTTTGGATGATTCATTCCAAGCTCTTGGAGATGGACAACAATAACGCAATATATAACCAATAGAAATATATCTGAAAGCGGCATTGAAAAAATTGTAAATACTATATAAAGTGAGTGGCTGAGCTGCAGCGATTTCAATATTCTTGATGCTTCAGGCCGAGCAACATCAGTGGAAGAAAAAAGCAGCGAGGAGCAAACATGGAAAATAAAATTAATCTGACGGGGCATACTGCTCAGCCTCTGCGAGTGATAAGGGAATACCCAGCTGCAGTTATGGAAGAAGTTAGAAAGGCACTTGAGCAGAAACAAGATGCTCTCGCTCCTGAAAAAAATCCCAAGTTTTGGACAACTAGAGATGTGCAGGTGGCTGGAACTACTTTGCTTGTCAAGCAACATGCAAGTGAATTTCAAGATTTCATTTATCTTCACAGAATGAGCATGAGGAATGGTGGGGCGACAATATTCAAGTTCCCGACAGCAATGACCCGCATGTTAATTGCTCGCATGGAAGACTTTCTGGAGAGGAGAAGTGCTGGGGAACTGGTTGGGGAATTAGAAATTCAGCAGGAAGAGTTATCCTCTGACAGTTTCTGGAAGTCAGAAACTTGCATAAAAATTTGGAATTTTCATATCCGTCCTTTTTTGTCAAGCAATTCGAAAAATGTGCAATTCCGACTTTGGCAGGATATTGATCCTCAATACTACAAGGAATACAAAAGTGAGAATGGATCATTCACTTGGAAAGGACCGACAAACTATATTGGCTTGGATGCTTTTAAGAAATTGCTCACAATCTTGAAAAGCTTTGTTTCGATTGACGATGTCGACGGATAAATTATTAAAAGTATAAAATACCAAAAAAAATGTTTTAGTCTAAGCAGTAGGTTTGTTTAAGATGTAATAAAATTGTTAAAGTTAATAGTTTTAGCCAGACTAGCTGGGGCCTAGCTTAGAGGGTCTGTCATTCAAGTACATAGTACTCCCAGATGGCACTGATGAGTCCAGGGATTGTCATGACATGTCACCGTCAGCCACCATTGACATATAAGGACGAAACCCAATTACCAATTTTCTCTAATTTAAAGAAGAAAGTTCATATTAAATAAACGGTAAACTGTACCAAATAAGTTGATTGTCTAATAAAATATTCTTTTTAACATATTTTGGATGTCAGTCTAAACAGATAAAATAAAAAAGAATTATATGTATAAGCTGTGTCATGAGTTATACCGGTTAATGGTAACTATTAATTTAACATACAATGAGCACAAGTTAAGATCAGTTGTATCATCAGTGCGCGTGATATTGAAGAATGAAGAATTTTAATTATTCTAAATATGTCCAATTAGATATAATTTTCTGATTTCAATAAATACAAACACACATAAATTATCATTATTAATGCAATGCTTGAAGCATACTTTTCATTTAATTAATATATTATCGACTTTCTCTAGAGGAGTGCATACATACATTTGTGGAGTTGTTTGTACATACATGGCAACAAAACAACTCATCCGCGACTCGCGCTTTGTGCCGTGACTCTGCCGTTGTCCGCAAAAATTTGTACTGCTGAAGAATATTCAAAGAAAAGAATGCTCTTCTTTCTCGTTTGCTTCGCATAGCTTGCAGCACGACGGTAATGAAAGATAGGGTTGCCACTGAGCTGCTACTAAAAACTCTCGAATACCATCTCTCACATCATACACACTTTTTTGTCTCAAGGCATCATTCAATTTTTTTGTCTTCGGAACTCTATTTGCATTGCATCCATTCCCGTTATATAGTATTATAAAACGGAAATAACATGCTTGGTATATCACTAAACATGTACTATGAGCAAAAGCACATCAATGGAAAAGATAACCCAGCTTGGAATAACATGTTGCTTTTCACAATTTTAGGCATTTTTGCACATGTGCTTTCCATTCCTTGCTTTGGAAGTTGGTAAGATGCTCGGAAATTATCGGATCCGCTCACGCAATATCAGTCAGCAGTTCGCGTAACATGAATAGAAAACAAAAAAAGTGCAAACAATAAATTGTATATTTTCATGATCGTTTATTACTAGATTTGAACAGAATTTCATATTCAGTTAAATACATGTAAACTACGTTTGCGTGTGTACAAAGAAGAAACACTCATCATGCGTGTACTGAAAGAGCAAATATCAAGTAAGTTTAAAATTGCATTTTGACTAATATTTTGTTTGTTCCATCATTATTCAATGAATATCTAAATTCCCAGATCTCATTCCAATACATTTAATGGATGAAATAAAACGGCATCCCCAGTTTCAAACAGCAAAAAAATGCAAATGTGCCAAAGTCGGGAAAAAATGCGAGGATCGGTCGTGTAGAAATGTTGACCATTTGGTGGAATGCTTTCGTAATTGCGGCAAAGGGTGTCTGAATCAGAGATTGAGGAAAGGAATCGTAAACGCCCCCATTAAAAAAATTGAAACTGATACGGAAATTGGTTCGGCCGTTATTGCTACTGACTACATACACAAAGGAACTGTACTCTGTGAATATTTCGGAACATTAAAAACCCTGTCAAAATACGAGGCAGAGCAAAAAAGATTTCCTAACCGAAAACTTTATGCCATGCAACATTTGAAGGGTTATGTACTAGATGCATCGGATGAAGATCACGTTGGTACGTTTCCGAATTTAATTCTGTATGCAGGTACGATAATTATTGGAATAAAGATATTGTGAATAAAGATGTGATATTAATTTTTAAGCCAGGAATATCAACCATGCCTGCATTGTGAATTGTAAGCCAATTCCTTATTTGGTGGATGACCTTCCGCGGATAATGATTGTGGCGACACGTAATATTCTTCGGAATGAAGAAATTACATTTAACTACAATCTACAGGAAATCATTGGGATGCAGAAATTCGTAAGTTAAATTTGCAAATTTTTAGGGTTGATTAAATTGTATCTGAAATTGAATTGTCAAAAATTTGCAGACATGCATGTGCAAAAAGAAACATTGTGTGGATCGGTCACAACTTGTGCTAAAGCGAATCAGGGTTCCAACAAAACTAAATAAGAAAAGATATCCCTGTCCAGTATGCTCCAGGTTAAAAATGAGTTTTTATAAAGTCATATATTACGGATGTTATGCGTACAATTTTAAAATAATAGATTGATATTTTAGTGTTTTCACTACTCGTGATGAAAAAGACTTGCACTCGAGATCTCATAAAATTGAGAAAGCACATGCATGCGAGAAATGTGATAGGTACTGATGAATTAGAATTTGGCGATACTAAAGATTACCTATTACTTTTATTTACATGCATTTTTAATTTCCAGAAAGTTTGGAACCTTAGGACACTTGAAAGACCATCAACAATTTCACATGGGAGAAGCTGGGAAAAAATTCAAATGTCCTCTATGTTCAAAGTAGAGTCTCATAGTTTTATTAAGCTGAGCCATTAAATTAGTGCTAATTTTGTCATTTATTTAGGATGTTTGTTAGAAGATATGATCGTGATTACCATGTTGACACCCATGATGGTCTTCCACCAAAAACATACAAATGCCAAAGATGTGAAATGTATTCATATCATATATACATTTAAAACATTTACATCAATTACCTTTTTACTTTCAATAATAATGGAAAGAAATTATATTATTTATGTTTCAAATATTTTAGAACGTGCTACTTTAAAACTGAATTGGCAACTCACAGGGAAAGAAATTGTCACTCTAAAGGAAAGAAGCCTCCTATTGTTTGCATTCTTTGCTGCAGGTATTACGTGTAAAACAATTTAATTCTAACTAATCGTTCAAGAAGAGTTAATGTTTTATGATTGAATGATAAAATATTCCAGCGAGTTCCGGCTGAAGGCATTATTATTGAAACATTTACGGCAGGAACACAGGGACTATAAACCCTACAGTTGTTCCTTATGTCCGCAATCATTTCAAACCAAAAACGGTTTGGTGATTCATCACAAGCACAAGCATTGTGAACCAGAATTCCAATGTGATGTTTGTAAAAGGTAGAAATCTAGAAAGGCATTTTTGTCTTAACTACAATGTGTTCATATTATACGCTCCGTTTGTTTCGTGTAGATTTTACGCGACCAAATTGGCACTAAAACGGCATCTAGTAATTCATGATCCAAACAGAGGGAGGTTTAAATGTCCCATTATAATCAATGGATACCGTACATGTCCGAAGAGCTTTGCCAAAAGAGCATCATTAATGGAACATGTGAAGTCTAATCATTAAATTTATTCGATTTGTGTATGCCGTGGTGTTTTTTTAAAATTAAATGTTTTTGTACATACATTTCACTTTTTTTTCTTTAATCTACTTTAATTCATTGAAATTTATAAAATAGCATACATAATGCACTTCAATTTTCATGTTTCTTCAAATGAGACTTATAAAGGCTCCCGGAATAAAATGAGCGAGTACAACTGTCACATTCGTAAGGTTTTTCCTCAATATGTTTCCAAATGTGCATTTTTAAAGTATCATAATGATAAAATGGTTTGTTACAAAACACACACAAGTAAACATTTTCCCGAGTGTGAATGTTAACATGGAGTTTGAGGTCATAATTACGAAGAAATTTTCTGTCGCAATGAGGACAGCAGTAATGCCTTTCAAGCGTGTATCTTCGTGTTATGTGTTCCTTCAATGGGGTAGCCGTTGAATACGATGAATCGCAAAAGGGACAAAAGAATGGACGTTCTCCAATGTGTCGACGTAAATGAAGGTCAAGTGAATATTTTTTGTCAAACTCCTTGTCACAAAACACGCACACGAACCTGTGAACATTCGCGCTTTGTTAATTGTATAAATAATATATTGAGTTAAGGGATATAATAGTTTTACAATCTTGCTCTTACCACTTCTTAGGGCGATTACAAATGGCAAAATGTCGATTCAGATTACCATACTGGTTAAAGCGCTTTGGACAACATGGGCAAGCAAAAGGCTTTTCCCCGGTATGAATACGTAAATGGGCGTTCAAGTTGAAGGTGGGTTTGTCACAAATTGGACAATCCTTTCGCTTCAGTCGGTTTTTCCTTTGTAAATTTATAAAGTACATCTTAAAATGTTACCGTTAAACCTAAACTAATTATATTATATATTTATAAAAGATCATTATACCATACCCCATTTTGAGTACAATGCTGCTACAGAACCACACTACTTTTGCCATGTGGTGGAAGTCAAAAGAGCAAAATTGGCTCGGAATATTCTCCGTATCTATTCGGGAATATTCGGAATATGTGACAAAGCAACAGTTTCATTCTTGACAACTGACGAGGCTCATTATGCCCACTTGATGAATATCATCAAAGCAAGTCGAAAAAACGCATACCCCATCCATCACTCAGATCCATACATCTCATCATTTTTTTTGCACAAGGCATGCATGTGATGATCTATTTTTATCCCTATAAATGCATGCATACGTACCACCACCAAAGCTTCCAAACTCAACCTCCAATCTACTGAATTACCTCTGCCACCACTCTGATTTTTGCCATTCCCTCCAACATTAAATTAATTAAACCGGACTGAATACAGATTAAATTTAGAGCTGTCTACTAATGTCCTTTACTACCTACTGATAATAATCCGCTATCTTTAATCTTACATTAGTCATTTTTTACAGCTGCCAATATTTGCGTTTACACCACATAATTTTGTGCTGTAAATTGATGAACGTTTTAAAGTATGTATGCAATAGATCATGAATTTAAACTGCTACAATCACTATCTATTACGGATAATATGGTAATATTTATCATGAATCATGATCATAATATGTACATACTACGTAGGTACACTTTAAATGGAATATTTTATATTTTATGTACATAGACGTCAATGTTGTTGTCTGTATTTTTAGAACATTATCCAGTATTCATTTGCTTTTACGCAATTAGCAGTTTAGGGTCCACGATAATTGATATTATAGCAAAATTATAATCTTGTAGCAAGAGAAATTTTAAAAAAATGATCAAGCAACAATGAACTGACTTTGGCTCCACTTGTGCTCCTCCCGCTCACAAGTGCGCCAAAAGCCAGTCATTAGTCGTTATAAAAATGCCTGTACAGTGTATAATACATTGTGTATTGTCCACTTTCCACTGTCCATTGTCCACTGTCCGTCCACTGTCCACTGTCCACCAAAATGGGAGGTGGACATGGAAATTTGGATTCTCTGCTTTCATTATTCTTAGCTGGACAAAATTATTTTTCATGCTATTACTACACAATGAAATTTGCATGGAGGTAGTGGCAGTTCTTTCTGAAGTATGCGTGATGCTTATATATATTTTTCATGTACACCAAAGACACTTGAGGCTTATTAGGAATCTTACTCAATTTAGTTCCAGGAAAGATTTTGAACTGTTTCTAACACTATACAAAAGATTACGCGTAATTCATTCTGTAATTTTGAAGCCAGGTTCCTTGATTCTGGCAATTTTTATGGGATTTGGGTTTTACCTGGTCAATATTTCAATTTGTCTTTGCATCTACGGATGGAATATATTATCACCATTTGTGTTTCCTATAGTCCCATTGGTTCTTGGTATTTGTGTTGTGATTCTAATTTTTGTAATTCCTGTCGCTGCACGTTGCGGTGAACTTAGTGAAACAATAAATCGCAATTGGAGTAGGAGATCAGTTATTTTCAGGGATGACCAACAGTATCGCAGAAAAATTTTCAGGGCATTAAGACGGACAGAATTTTTCTGTGCTCATATAGGAGTGATAGATAGGAACCGATCAACATCCTATGTGGCATCAATCATGGAAAATTCAGCGTCATCCGTGTTGCTTTTTGGAAATGTTTTCAATTATTACATGTAATTTAAACGACATCAAGGAGTACGTTGTCAGTCTATGAACCCATTTGGCATTGTCGTTTTTGGTTTACATACAAATACATGAGAAATGATAATGTCTTTTGTCATTGACAAATATTTAAGGACCTGATCATTATTATTTATCAATGTTTAAATGCGTAAATAAAACTGTTATAGCATACTGCTAAGAAATAAACAAAAGGCTGAGAAGACTTTTCAGATCCTTGAGACCAACTGCATTTTACTGTGGACAAGTTGGAATTCTATATTGTGATCGAGCTAGAACATTCGTGGGATCCATTATGGAAAATTCTGCATTGTGTTTACTTTTGTTCGGAGACATTTTGTAACTATAATACAACTTTGCTCTTTCTTAACAATTCATAGAAGAGGTAATTATAACACATAAGACTATAATACATTCCACTGCAAATGCTGCCAGTTTAAAATTGTAAAATGTAACCCATTAAATTTAAACAAAACTGTTAAACATTATTTAAACGAAAACGTAAGGCACATTTGTGGAGGCGATGAAAATAATATGCATTTGGTAGCATACTGCATAATTTGCTTTTCCCATCAACTATTTACATTCAACTCCAGATTCCATTTAATCTTAACCATACTAGATATGTATGAAATGATTTATTCGTCTAAAATAAATTGATCCCTTAAACATTTGTATAAAAAATTGGTTACTATTGATAATGAAAAACAGCATCACGAACGCCAGCATTTGGCAAGTCAAATATTTGCTGCAACTTGTATCCTTTCGATTCTAGGAATTTAAATATTTCGTCCTTGTTGTTCATTTCTACACTTATAACCTACGAGAAAGGAAATAAATGCATTTTCAGCAATTACTTGGAATTTCGTCTAGGTATATAGAGGTCTGTATTTTAAGTCACGCTAGCACTCGTATATTTTGTCTAGTACCTTTATCGCGACCTTATCAAACGGGATTGTTTGCAGTACGCTTAGCTCAGCGCCCTCAACGTCCAGGCTCAAATAATCGATATCGGTCCTGTTTAGTGCAAGTAATAATGAAAACAATGGGAGACATTGCACCTCAAATGCCGTCGCATTGTCCTTTGAGACATTTTTGTTATGATACAACTCAGGAATATTTGTCATATGACGGAACCTGTTGTATATTAGCATTTCCATCTGTAAGTTTTTCGGGAAATACTCGTATATTCATGGAACTTATTACAGATATTTTTAGTGCTTGAAATTTTTTGTATGCAATTTCACCTTCTGGGGACTTGTCGTTGGTGACAAGCAAACCGGCGATATCCAGGATTTCCGATTTTTTCTGTAGAGTTGCGCCAAATTTCTTGGATCGGGTTCCACCAACAGACCATCCCATTCATATTTTACCTCCAGCTCCAAAGAGTTTGATATTTCCTCACCGTCAAGTGCTCCAGCCTCTACAAAAAATCCATACCTTTTGTGACTCAATAACTTTAAAACTAATTCGGTAACAGGACTTCTCCACACTCCCCAGTGAAGTTTTAATTGTGTTTCCGGGGGTGGTGGAGGCGTTAGAAAATGTTCTCTAATCACTCGTAAGTAATGAAACATTTTATCAGCGTCGCCCTCTGATGTCATGCTTACGAATATTTGATTTACTGCATTTTGGCATTCAGTGAAAGTCGAACAATTAATTATGCTTGGTTTTGGAAAGAAAAGGAGTATTGTGACCCCACAGCATGATAGAGCCAGCACTAGCAATATCCTCCTGTAAATTGAACTTGATACCATTTCTCCTAAATGCAGTGCCTAAAATGTTATAAAGAATGGAATTAGGAAAGGAAGGGCAGTCTGCACAATAAAAATCACCTTTTGAATTCGGAATGCCACACTTTCGTCATGTGAACTCAAAGTAAAAACTGAAATCGTGAATTACAAACAACAATGAAGTAATTGTGTAACATGAAGACAATGTAACGAAGCTAATGGACGTTGAGCATGAATGCTCCTGCTTCCTTTCTTTAATATTGGTTCTATTCCAAGTGTAGCTAATTTTATTCGGTTAAAGTACATACCATAAAAAACTCCGTTGCCAATTTCCAATTAAATGGGACCGGTATAAAAGGCAATTACGCATACGTATACAAGAAGCCGTGTATAAAACCAGAAACAAAAGACAATTTAATTCGACAATATTTACATCCACACATACTGATTGGTACTTTATCTGCAAACTTCAGATTACACAACGGGAACATTGTTTGTTTTGAGTATTGAATGTTTGTATATTGTACATGAACTTTTTGTATTTTACAGCAAGCTGTCACATTAAAAAATCCCATAATCGTTTTTCCTCTTTCTATATACACAGTCAGCAAGCGAATTTATGAATGAATGGAATGGATGTTCATGTATTTAGATAGTTGAAATTAGCGATGAAGCGGCTCTGGCTCGTTGTTTGCGTCTGGTGTCATCATAATGGTTAGACCCATCATGAACTTATATTATGATTGTGCAGTACGTTGGTTCAGTTTGGTATATGGGCCATTGACCGAGTATGCAAATATTATAAATATCTGGATTATTTTTAAAAACTTCCTACTAATTTCTTTTGATTTGAGATGCACTACTATGCATCCATCCATCAAGCCATGGATTATGCCCTTTGGTCGACATGAAATAAATGGTTCATTTGATGGCAGTGTTTTAGGTAGAGATTTTATTACAGAAAGTAAAATAGCCTGAAAAGTTGTATAGAATTTACATAGATAAAATCACTGATCATAAAAATATTTCTGATCGTTTGTCATCGAATTCATTCACACAATTAAACACAAGTTATGTCTTATGGACACTCTTCTGGTGTCTAATCAAATTGTATCGGTGGTGAAAACTTGCCGAGCACATGGCACACTTATACACTTTGCCTTTCGTCTTTACTTTTACGTGATATAGTAAGGAGTCCTTGTTCAAGTACATTTTCCCACAGATGCATTTATAATGCGCCATTGAAGAATTCGCGATGTCAATTCCATGCTGCTGTTTTGTGTCATCATTTTTTCTAATTTTCTTACTACCATGCAACTTTTGAATGTGCTTGTTAAGGTAGATCCGCTTAGAGAATCGTTTCTGGCAATTGTCACACTTAAACATGCCAGGTGGAGATGGGGCATAATATTTGATATGATATTTCAGAGACTTCTCCGTAGGAAATGGGAACCCACAAACACATGAATATATTCCCTTTTTATCGCATGATCTTGACTTGTCTTCAGCGTGAGCGATAGGATTGAAACCTTTTAATATGCTTTCTAGTATTGACGATGGCGGTGGCGATGGGTTTGTACTAATATCTGTATTAGAAGTTGATATTGCTTTTGCATTTGATAGGGGTGGTGGTTGTCGCAAATTAGGCTCATCTAGTGGTTGGGCGTTGGATGGCTCTGAAGGTATTTGTGATGATTTTTGGATAATCTGATCATTTCCGAGCACTGCAAATTGATTTGTTTCAAAATGTTTAATATTGCAGGGCATTTGCGTTGCCAAAGAAGCCATTCACGTTTCTTAAAACGTTTAAACTCTCATCCAAATTATTCAGTGAATTTTCAAAATTGTTACACAGCACAACAAGCTGGTTAAGTAGTTCCTGCACCGCACCTTGCTCTCCGACCACAGAGCAAATATTGACAACGCACTCACCACTATCTGTACTACTGCAAATTTTCGGACCATTGCCTATAAGGTTTCTGAGCAACTGCCCATATTCCCGATGCACTTTCTCAGTGAACTCCACAAGCTGTCCTAGCTTTTCTTCAGCTTCCGATCTGAGGCGCTTCTCTGATTCCAAAACAGAATTTAGCCGTTCTAAATGATTTTCCACCTCCTCTAATCTTTTGTTGTTGCCAACAAGATCAGAATCTGAATTACACTTGTCTTGCAGGCTCTCTGCCACTCGGTCTACAGTATTCTCCAGCGTTCTATTTGAAGGAACCACACAGACATTTAAAAGCTCCATCACCTGAAAAACAGGATCTTCTGCTAGGAAACAGTCCACAGATTCATCCATTATACTTGTTATTGATCTGAAGAAATTTGTAGTGACTATTCTCTGTTCCACCAGTTCAGAACGACTTTTATTGTCTGATTACCAGAAACATGCATGTATTAAACAGATCATGTATTAAAAAAACAAACAGGCAATATTCACTGTCAATGCCTACCACATCCGTTATTTCCGACTAAATGAAGTAGTGAACGGCTTACTTGGTAAGAGCAATAATGTTGTGTTTAGTATGAATTTATCAAAAGCATGATTCATTCCTTAATATCAGCACTTCTCGTACCAAGTAAATAAATGTAGCTTTCCATTACATTTCAAGCTGAGCTTTGGGATTTTCTTGTATGATAACATCATCGTCATAAATGAGATGCATAAAAGCATAAATCGTCCATCGTTAGGTTACGTAGTAAAGCCGACAGCTCACCTGGTATTAGGTTTTCTGTACCTAGTACAATTTGTGTTTTTCAACTTTCCAACTCAACATGAATAGGTACGTGCATGGTTTAAGCCGTAGTTAGCGAATACAAGGTGTTGCGATAGTATTAAACTGCTTGAGTTTGTTCTTGCATGCGAGCAGGATATATTTTGGTTAATAAAAAAATCCCGGTGACCTTGACTCGGTTTCACTGGACTCTGGACTATATTGAATGCATTTTATGTAGGAACAGATTTTTATGTTTCAGCTTTTTGACTTGGTGCAAAGTACGGTTTAAAGTTAATATGTTTCATGTGACAGTATGTTGCCATGTAAGGAGTTCCATTCCAAAACCTAAAAACCAGTCTCGTGGTTTTTCAACCGTGAACCATGTAGGGATTTCTTAGAGGAATGTCCATCATTCTAATATTTAACATTAACATCTCCGTGGTACTCGAGGAAGAAGCATTTATATACATGATTAAAGTTTTAAAGTCAATCCATGTAAACTGACAGTCGTTAAACTGATAATTAAGGTGATTTTCATCTTATGTTAGCGATGATGATTGTGATAGCGATTCCATTAACAGTGATTTAAGTAAAGTTCCCCTCCCAGATACAATATTACTGTTAAAAATAATATTGGGATTTGACATACAGAAAATATAACATTATTCAATAAAAAATATTGTACTTTTCTGCATTTTCCCACTTACTGAACAGTGTGGCAGTAGTGTAGGTAAGTTGGTCTATTGTAGAATAGTTTTCCACATTTTGAGCATTTTAAAGGAGGTGTGGACATGCTGGAACCTTTCCGCTCCGCAAGGTTATCTGAGATATCCTGCCGGGGTTGGTTACCCGATAACTGTTGAATGTGATTGCTAAGACTTATGAAATTGGCACGGCTAAACCTGGCTCCACAACTGCAGTAAAATTGGATAGCATCGCGTTTCGAGTTGTCAGAGCAATGATGTCATTGGAACAGATTTAATGTAAAAGTTGATGCTGGTAACGGTGACAATAGTAATTGAGATAATGTCTCTGATTCATTATAGGACTGCATTACAGGGGCATTTTGACCACTAATACTAATATTATTGCCATAACTATAAAATGAAATGTCGGCATCTATTGGATGCTGGGATGCCTCAATATGCAAATTTCTACCCTGTGATGCCACCAGTTCCTCAGTTACAATTTGGTCTCGAGACTCTGTGCGCAATTAATTTTTGAACTTTCTAGTAACTTGTTCAAATTCTGTAAACTAAACTATCAATTGTTTCATAAAAAGCCTCCACTTTCACAATATAAAATTGTGTAGTCAGCTCGCCAAATTTTATGTAAAAGTTATTTCCTGTAAACTTGCTTAGGAAAGGACCCAGATTTAACATATTATTACGATCACACTCCTCTGCATCATGGAAAATATAGTACTAATTAATATTCTAAATTCACCATGCATCATGCTTACGTATTCCATGAGTTTTGCTAATATTCCCTCTGCATCAACATAAAACTAACTTGAGTCTCTAGGTCTGCTCGAAGCTTTTCCATTTCACGTTTTCCTTCGTCTATAGATTCAAAATTAACGAATAACTCGGAAAAGGGTTGATTCTCATCACTTTCAAGAGGAAGAACGTTGCGACTGCTGCTGATATCGTTATCACCTTCACTTGAAACAATAATTTCGTCTTGTAAATTTTTCATTCTGTTCCTAGGAACAACTGCACTGTTAAGAATTTCCATGGCTTGAAGAAAAACATCTTCATAATAACTCTGGTCTTCACTGGACATTTTGATAGTCAGTAAGCCCTGTACCAAAGCAAAATAGCTAATGTCCAGATAGAAGCTATGATTGATAAGAATAAGAGTACTTGATGTGAATTGTGGTCTTGTCAGCCAGCACAACCGAAAATCATAAAATGAGCATTCGTCTGAAATCTGTACATTTTTTGCAACAAAGCTTATGTCATGTTAGTCTCCTTTTTATATTCATTGCATCGTTGTGTTACATTGTGACCTTGAATAAACTTGAAAGCCAGAAGTTTAATCAACTGCAAAGTGCAAACACTGTAGATCGGTCCAAAGATGCGTAAAGTCACAGGAGTAAGGAACAACAGAGAGAATAAAAAATAATATACATACCTACAACCGGCATGCAAACATTCTGTTTTTAAAGCCCGCATTTTATTCATTTGCTGGACTGCTGTCCATTTTTATGCTTCTTAGCTATACTTCACTTCCTGGAACCTTATCATCCTATTTACCAACCTACCTTTTACATGAAGGTATACTAACTATTGGCGCTAATGATAGCATCAATAGTGTGCACCTTTTAAAATTGGGATAATTTTTTGTAGGTGCACTTTCTTGCTACTTGGACCGTATCGCGCGTGGAAGAAAAACGTATTGCATGCAGGTTTCATTTTTTCGAAATTACCTATAAAGCAGAGAGGTACATAATATAGTGTACAGGCAATACAGATTCAGCATCATAGGACAAACTTCTAGTACTTCTAGCATCTAGAAACTATCAGTGGTTTTACCTAAGTGTCGAAACCACAATCATTAATTTTCAAGTGTGAACCACGAATGATTTCTTGTCATTACAAGATAATGAACATGATCACGATGAAGGATGTGCAACGGGAGAGCGAATAAAATTATGGGAAGATAGAACCTGATAGAAGATGACAAAAACTAGTGTGCAGCATAACCCATTAAATTGAATGTTAATGCTGTTAGGTGCATAACTACTTTTTGCAAGTGCAATACAGTTTGTCTAGTCTAGACGGATGATAACAATGATTTCTCTCGTTGATTCATCGTCGTCGCTAACTGTTCATGTATTTGGTGTTTGAAAAAGCATATATACCTAGTGTAATGATCGTAGCCGATCGACATTCTTTGAAGTGTAGAAATGAGAAGTGGAAAATGAGTGAATGTTGACGTGGGAATAAATATATGGGTCATTTTATTTTCATATTTTTCAAGAGCATCACTGTCAACTTTTCTGTTGGCTAGGTATATGATTGCTGAGTATGTGCCTATGTAGTCAAAGTTGACAATGATTTGTACACTTACTTGCCCCGTGTAATGGAATATTGACCATACAACTTGAAATTGGTATTATTACTACGGCTCTAGAATTGGAAAAATAGTAGTCAAAATGAAAGTTCAACGAACAAACACGGTTATTAAATACATTCTCTGTGTCTAGTGCCTAGGTTTTTGGCCGGATTTCCAAACGATTTGTGCAACGTGGAATCAACAAAGTTTCAATTAATAAAAACTTAACAACAGTGCACTGTATCAAAATCACAGATATGCTTGTGAATATTCCAATCAGTTTAGTCTTTGTGTCCAATATAATATGTCGTTTTATCATCCCTGCTGTAGGCACTCCACTCACACCAGTGCCAATGGTAATGTACATACATATTTTGAAATCATAAAATGGTAAAACATGACATAATTTTGTCCTTTTTAATAAATGTTTAAACCTATTTCTGTGTTTACTAAGGAACCGATGAAACAGAAAGACGTAGCGGTCGAAATTGATAAAGAAATATTTCCAAGTATTCACATTAATCAAGGACTGAAAGAGGGTGACGGAGCCAAGTCCATTTCTTACGGCATCCTGGATATTGCAGCAGGAAGTACAGCTCGTACTATAATTTTTAATAGCTTTTTTCGCTTTCTCCGATGGATGAAAGGCTTAATTGTGATGTTTACCATAATGACTATAGCTGGGTGATTTTAAATTCAATGTAATAAATTATTCTTTGCTACAATAATGTTCCGCTAATGTAAATATTTTATTGTTAATTCGGTCATACATTTGCTACCTCAAACCACAAACAAAGCTACGTTGTATTCCTGTACTCCAGTCAACACTTAAAATACCTGCTTGCATATTCTTAGGATTTGTCACCAGTCGTCACGCCCCAATCAATGAATTCTTGAACTTCACCCTACATACTTCAAATGCAAACACTAAACCCGCAAAACTTATTCCGCAAATGAGAATAACAAAAATTACAAAAATGTTTCCATAAATGCTCGGTTTACTTGATGCGTCATCGGCAAAGGTCTTATCAAATATGATTTGGCTATTTATCACCGAATTTGCCAAGTGAGCCCATACACCAGATTCTTTAACCGTTGTTATTCTTTTAAAATAGTGTGGAGCCACAAGTCCACCTAAGGAAAATCCAATTTCGACCTCAGAGTATACTTCCCTTCCAACGTATACATCAACTGCACTTTTGTTCATCCCATTGATATATGATGGAAAATGATATTCTGGCAATATTACAGCAACCTGCTGGCATTCTCGAATCAATTTTTGCATTTGAGACTCTTCGTACTGCACAAGCATTTTCTTAATAGTGTTGATATATGCTTTCTTCACATTAAATGGATCACCTTTTGGCAATGAAAGTATTTTGGGCTTGAATCCTGCCATGATTTTGGTCATTACATGACTAACATTGGGCAATAATTTACTGTAACGAAGAAACTTTGTCAATTGGCTTCCTACACCTGACGAATTACTCCCTTCAACTTTTCCTTCCTCTATTAACCAATGAGTTTCATTACTATTGACAAATGAATCAATATTTTGAGTAGTAAGAAGTCCAGTGTCGTCAGCTCTAGTGTAGATTTTAAAGTTATGCCCAACCAATTGTTCTAGATATTCGTAAGGAACCGGATGTCTTGGTAAAGTCATGCGATATACGTTATTGTTCTTGTATCCGTTGCTCAGCACTAGTGCCCCCAGTAAAAACATTGTCGTGGTGACTGCGATAACCGATCTAGAATTGTGTTCTGCCAATTTGCTATCCTGTTCTAAAAATACTCTTAGCACTTCAAAGCATCCGTCATAGTAGGAAGATTTCAGGGAGTGTCCAAAATAGAGACACCAGCATAGTATAACAATTACAAGGCAACGCCAGACTTTGGTATCGAAAACATTCAGCAACTCAGAGAAAGCATATAACGGTTGCTTTCGTTGACTGCAGCTCAAAAATCTAAGACTTTTTAGAGCATCCAAAATCGCCAAGGGAAAATATTCATTATTGTTTGAGGCTAGAAATCTGTTAAATGAAATTATAATAGGGAAATCCGCGTACAGTGGACGGGATGTTTTTCCATTAACGCAGGAATGCATTGCTGTGCCCATAACATCCTGGATAAGTACAACCGTATAATTTCCCATAATAGAAAGCCAAACTTGAACATAAGCCAGTGCTAGGTACTGTCTGGGTAAAAGTTTGAGCTGTGGCCAAACCATTAACAAGTGTTGGTTTCGAGATTTACAGGTAGAAAAATGGGAAGTTATACTTCCATCTTTAGTTTTTAATTGAAGTTCTTCATTCGAAATCTCAACAGCCCAGTAACTGTTGTCTTTCGGTGATTCATAGAACGGGAGTGCTAGAATATTCAAAAACGTAAGGGAGATCCATTGGGATACGTCGAATAACGCTGAAACCTTTAGCACGGGCCCTTGATCCTTTTGGCATGACCGGCAAAGTTGTAAAACACGAACATTTTCCTTTTTATCTACAACTAGGAAAACGTGATTTAAGGTAATGTTACTCCTAAAATCCCGACGATAAAACATGCCGTAAACTTGTGTTTTTCGTTGAATATAAAACTCGTATTTTGGATTAAGTGGTTCTTGTATAGGAATAGCATGCTCAAAGAGAATATTTATATTGGGTATGGAGGAAGGAAATATCCTATGAGTCCCATACTTATGACGTGTTTGAAAACGATGCCAGTTTTTTGAATATTTGTTATTAGCATCTGTTGAAGGGTCACTGTACAAGACATCAGGCGGGAAAAGGTCAATCAACAGCCGACAATTCCAAGGTCTTGATAGCAGCGTAAACTTATGGCACTCAGTAGTTCCGGGTTGTCCAGAAATCATTTTGGGAGATACGGGTGTCACGTTTGAATCAACATGCGGTTCTTGTAGATGAACAATCGGGAGCAAATTAGTAAATATGTTGACACGGTGAAAGTTATTTAGTTGAATTAAACAACTCTGATAAAGAAAGGGAACAAACAGCAGGTTAAAATTGACATTATGCTCAATGCTATATGTAGCGTTTTTACTTACAGTTGGTGCAGTCATTTTGATATTCGTAACTCTTGTTTAATACAGCTCAAAGATATTTTCTGAACTTAAATAAGTGCCCTGCGAATTAGGGCAAAATTACGTTTGGCCCAAGAAGCAAGACATAATTGGGGACACTGGCATAAGATGTATTTATGGGTTATAAGTGGGTAATGTGTCAGCAGCACTTCTTCGAATTTTTATTACATAATAATAATAACATTTTTGATTGCTTCTACGCTTATCTTGCTTGCTTTATGATGTATTATACAAGATTCAATGAGCAAAACGTACTCGATTAAAACTAATTTTCCTTTTGCCCGTTTTGACCATTTCCAATATTCGGTGGAAATACATAATACCAATGATATGTCATTTCAAAGTAAGATCGATTGTATTGATTTTTGTCGAAATACCACGGTCATGATCAGTACATTATGTTTAAAGCTGTATGCATAATGGTGATGCGTCAATGCTTGATGCTCACTGAAGTAATCATATTAACATTCCTAGTTCTTTCAATATCATTTAATCGACAATATGCGTTTTAGCCAGGTAGTGTATTTATATGCTAAAAAATGAATGAAGAGGAATCTGCATGGCTTTCTATGCCAATGAAACTACATGCCTACGAATTTTTATTATCTGGAAATCGTCTAATTATTAGTTTCAAGAGGAATTAATTTTAAAACTTCCAGCGGGAGCTTCCAACTACAATCAATAGTATTTACTTGTTGTTAAAAATGTATGAACAATGAATGATAGAGACTGGGGACATCTATAACGGCAAGGTATATAGCCCAGAAAACATTTGCATTAACTTTCACTATGCATCTCTTTAAACATATTGTAACTACATATAAACAACTCCCATTGTACCGGCAATTTATATTAATCATGTTGCTCACATCAATCATTAAAATTAACTCTGTTAGATTCGATTTACGATACAATCCCAAATTTATGCTTGCCATACATTCATACATTCACAGTTATGATGTGTTTAGTTTCCGTTGCAGTTTCACACATCCAGTAACAACATGATAAAAATTCAACATGTTGGCCAACAAACTTGCAAAAATCCTTAGCTTAGCTGTTATTTTGACATTTTGCTCAAGTACTGAGGAGACTTTAGATCCCATAGAAAATATATATATTTCTCTAAACAGTCTCCTTGGGTACACTTCAAACTTTTTAGTTATATTCTATCAATTTGACGATGAAAATCTTTCCGCATTTCACTTATTCCGACAAAAATGCTTTACAAGTGTTTATAACGGTACTCTTCGTCCCTACCAAGATCTGAGGTTCACGCAACCATTCGAAATTATTATAGCTGACGATGTGTACTTAAATAGGAACAGATCAACTTCTCTTCATCAAATATTTCGCTATCAATTGTACTCTGAACGAACAATGTTTTGGTTTACTAGTTTTGCAAACAAATTTCCCCTGGATTCTCACAACAGTTTCACTGTACGGGTGCATTCCAATACTCTTGTTAATGCAGCAACATCTCTAGCATTTATTTTAACAAATATAATGGTTGGACAGGCTAAAATTCCTAATTTGAATACTGATTTGTTGCTTTCGCCTAAACTCCTTCACAAAAACCTTCGTTGGAATTCAAAAGGGCGTAAAATAAAATCACTCGTGCTTGTACGCATTGATAATAAAGATTATTTTAATAAATACTCCAATGATACTTACATCTGTCTACGGATGATCTTCGTATCCATATTTTCGTTCCACTGTAACAGTGAGCTAATGTCTGCCCTTTACATTTCCAAGGTACACAATTTAACATTAGACCTGGATGATAGAACCAATCCCACATCATTATCAGCATTTTGGAATAGTCAAGAGAAGCGTGAATATATTTCCACACATTCGATTGGATTCCACGAACAAAATGACACGCAACTCGGGACAGACAATTCTGAAGCAAGAATGTTTTCTTCAGCAGTAACCATGTTGCCTATATACTGTAAATATTTGGCTGCACATCAGAAAAAATTTACGACAAAAACAAGTGATTATTTTTGGACCGGATGGATGTCCATGTTTACGCTGGATTTGTGGTTTATAACTTTTCTGACAGTAGTGGTACTTTCTGTTTTTTCCCATCTACCCGACCTACCGGAATTACGAAAAAGATTCAATTGGAAAGAAGCCGGAAAGATTTTATTGTCAACAGTTTCTTCATTTTGTCGCCAACCTCTCTATATAAACCCAAATGCTAAAGGTGTGTTCGTCCTCGTTTTACTCTTTTTTGGAATGGGCATCTGCACGCTGTTTGAAAATTCAATAGTTAGTCTGGTTGTATCACCACCAAAACCAGTCGTCTTTACATCCCTAATGCAGGCATTAATAGCAGGCTACAAAGTTATGTGGGATCCTGCGGGATACGAAGGTATATCATTTCAAGATTTTTTCGCCTGGGATTTCCGACATTTGAGGATATACGATCTGATTGACGACAGCGGTTTGACGGTTGAATGGGAAGCATTTTGGGAATCGGCTAATTTTGTCCAAGATAAGGTAATATTTGCAGCGTATGGCGTTAATTTGGACGTGAACAGTGCGGTTATGTTACAACGCATTGAGGATTCCATGGGAGAGGCTGGAAGGACAGAATGTCTTATAATTCCTGAAATCATACATCGTCACTTTGATCTTTGGGAAGTTTTTACAGACAATAGAAATTGGTTGCTTGAAACTGCTGCACGAATAAGGGAAAGTGGTCTTCCAGAGAAATGGGAAGAATGGGCAAACGCAGCATTTTTGAGGAATTTCAATCGTGCAAATAGTGCGAGGAATATAACCATTTATAAGTCACCAGCAATAAACAAGGATGATACAATCAATTTTCACAAAATTATTGTCGTATGCTTATTCTGGGCTGCGGCAAACATTATAGCAACGCTCACTATGCTTTTGGAGCGATTATTGAAACTTGGAACACTTTATTAATGCATGGAAGTATTATAATGAATCCAACCTTACAAAAAGTACATACATATTCATAAAGAGAATATAACAAGAATATAGAATATAGAATATATTTCTAACCAACTAAATTCATAAGGGGAACAGAATTATATGAAATGTTAATGAATAGCAGCTATTGTATTCTCTACCACATAGTTTTCAATAAACCTTTTGATATATGAAAGTTGTTACTTATTCTCATAAACTTTCATTTTATCCGAATACCCTATTTAAGATACGGAATAACAACTTCGTTTGCATAGTAACACAAAGGTTTAAAAAAGAATTTCGTCTCGTTTTATCGTAATGATTTGACGTGGATAATGTGCAGTTTTTAGCGCGTCCACTCATATGTATATACTACGATATCTCAAAAATCGCAAATATTTACGTAAAACTTGTTCCACGTGTTTGAAGTATCAATTTCAAGTTCAAATGCTTAGCATAATTCAACACCAGCAAATTTGAAGCTCACAAAAAGAAATGCATACTAACCTGAACTTAAGCTGATACACTACTGCACAGAGTTATGCTAATTGTTATTTCAGAAACCAAGACCAACAACTGAGGTGAACTTTGAAGAAATGCGTAATTAACTAATTCGCCACACGTAAATATTATGATATGATGTTGCCGATAATTGCTGTGGCCAATTTCTCCCGGAATTCAGGTGGGGATTAAGGAAACTGCCAATCACGATTAAAAATTCAAATGACGCTCAGTGGAATTGTACATGAACCAAGGGCTTATAAGCGTCGCACCTGCCTGAAGTGGATGTGCAGAGAGGCAAGAAATATCGTCATTCGTTATAAAAATCATACGACAATGTATTTTTTACTTTATGACCTACGTCAAACCGATTTTTTTATCAAACCCAGGATACATAGCATAATTCAATCTTTGATAAGCTTGTCAAGTTCAAGTCATCACACCCTAAAATCAAAATCATATAAAATGTAAACCTGAATATGACACAGTTATGGTTATTACAATCAGATACCCTTTACACCTACGCGCAAACCCAAATATTGCAGAAAAGTATAAAAACGGATGAAATACTTATCCAAATACATCATTGGCAGATTATTCACCTAACTATCCACTGGCAATTTAACTCGGTGCATAAATACTTACCTAATTTTGAAACTATTACAAACATGGCTAGATGCAGCGTATTTATGATAGCAGTGGGTCTCTTCGCGACATTGCTGCCCACGGTTATCCAGGCAGCAGCAATAGTCCCTACAACAGGAGCTGAAGTCATTAGGGGCAACGCGAGAAACTTTAAGTTCATTGGATCTCAGAGCAACAGTCCGCAAATTGTTCGAGGAGGCACTCAACAGACAACGAGTTATTATTTCCTCAGTCAAAATGCGGTAAGTTATTGTTGCGATTCATCTACATAGATATTTAAATATAAAATTGATTTACATTTTATAGTTGTGAATTTCTCAGGCTGCCTATGTGACTGCTGCCAATGATTGCAAAGCTTTCTTAGGCGACGAGGCGACTCTTCTGTACATTGAAACACAAGAAGAGCTCGGCAACGTGACAAAATTCATTCAGGATAATGACGACACTGGATCCACCTACTGGGTGGGAGGAAGGTATGACACCGGAAAGGCCACTTTTGTATGGGAGAATGGTGCCGAAATCGGACCATGGGCACCGTGGGATCAAGGTCATCCAGACACAAGAACGCAGCTCACCCGCGTTTACATCAAAACCGCTGGAGGAATTCTATTTCGAACCCAATTCAACACTGTCTCCACACGATATGTTTGTGAGCTGAAGACTGGCGAATCAGAGGAGGAAGCTGAGCCCTGCTATGACGACAACGACTTGGCTATTGTGGTGGATTCGTCTGGAAGTGTCGGTGAGACGCATTACAAGGTCGCATTGGAGTTTACGGTCAGGCTCGGTATCGCTTGGGCTGATAATCCTAGGAACCGCCTTGCAGTCAGCATATACGCAAATGATGCCCAGTCCATTATTACTCTTAATGAGAATTTGACGGTGAGCGAAATTAGGGATAAGGTGTACAAGGCTCCTTTCCTGCACGGTAGCTTTACTGGCAGCGACCTCGCTCTTAAACACGCTCTCCAACAATTCCAACAAAATCCCAGAAACGTTCCAAACAACATGGTGTTCCTCACTGACGGCGAATCGAGAAGCGAACCTGATACTGTGGCAGCTGCCAAGTTGGTTCACGCAGCAGGCATTCGTGCTTTCTCCGTTGGAATTGGTCCTAGAATCCGAGCAAGCGAGCTTTTGGCAATTGCCGATGGTAATCCTAATCATGTATTTAATACTGACGGGTTCGATGACTTGCTCAAATTGCTACGACCTATCAGTTTAAAAGTTTGTGATAAATAATCTCATTTTAAGCTTCAATTTAAGATGCAGGACCTTTGAAGACAGTATAAATTATTTATCGTTGTTGAGCATAATTTTATTAGATATCAGGCTTTTATCTCATCTTCAGTCATGAGCCGTTAGTGTTCCTTCTCCCACCTTTTAAATGTTTGGTGCAGATTTTACTCGTTGGTAATATGACATTTATTGTGTTCAGATGCATTAATATTAGCGAACTTTTTGTAATTCCTAATACTTTTGTGTAAACCTTATTTCATATCAAGGGTAAATAAAATGTACCATAATATTCTGTTTAATTTATATTGATGACAACTTGTTTTTTAATTGATGTGTATACTGATTAAAAGCAATTTAGTGTTCAAATTTGAAAGTAAAAAACATCCAGTGCACCCACATAGCTTTAAAACAATACCATCGATTTTCATCAAACTTGGTATGCAGCTTCCTCAGATGACAAGGATGAACGCTATTGACCTTGAGACCAATCGGTCCACAGGGGGCGCGGTGAAGGTCACGGAAAGGTCGCATGATTTTTAAATGGAAAAAATTTTTATCATTGATTCTGTTAGAGAATCATAAGGTTATCATTTCCATTTCAGGGACTACAGATCAATTCGGCCACTATAGGTATGTTTTGAAGGTGTCATATGAAGGCGCCATTTTAAAACACGATTGGACATTCAATTGAAATGATTCAGCTACGTATTTTCCATCGTGGTTTTACATGACTAGTTATTATGGTACTATCTATCTTATAAGTTTAGGACAATAAAATTTCTTGCTTTCTCATGGGCACTTTGGCTTTCTTTTTCATAAGTGATAAGCACATAATTTCATAGGTACATAAATCCATTAATATATAACGGAAATATTCATCATATCACAAAAACAAGTACGTTGAATTCAATACAAGACATTATAGTAAATATTTTTTAATTCTCCATATGAAATTTGTAATTTTCCGGATTCCAATAAAACGCTGGGCTGATGCTCTCGTGTTTATTCGTGTCTTAACAGTTTCATTTAAGCAAGAACAGAGACTTCACCTAGAGATGCGTATATCTTTATCTAACTTTGTAAGAATTACTTTCTCTGTAATCTGCACACTAAAGCATTATTTTCTGTACACAGTTCATATGCAAGTTTAGTTTATGATAGCTTCTCCTATGATTCCCTTGAAACTAAGCTGGCGCATTTTTAAAGGTTTCTGTACATTTTGTTTGCGACGTTGTTGTGAGTGCGTGGTCCTACATGCACCAATAAAAATGGGATATTTTCTTGTTGTCATTGTCATCCAGTTAGATTAGACATTATGTATCCTTAATCCTTGAGAGAAGTGATGTAACATCAAAAACGATATTTACTGTATGGAAGGAATAAACCATTACAAATACACCGATTTAATTCCAAAGTATCTCCACGAAATAGAAAATACGTTAGTATAAAATACGCTTTAATTCACTTGATGAAATATTATTGTGTAAGTGTTACTGTGTGTAACAATCATTTCGGAGTTAATAACGTATATTTTTTTCACTTCTGAGCACGTTTATTTCATTTTTTCTTCTCTGTACAAATATAGGTACATAATAATTTACAATTTGGAAGATATGAGTTTATGGTACTGAATCGATATACAAACAATAAAAAAATTAGGAACGAATTTTGAACTACTATAATTATTACACAGTCAGCTCGCAAATGTATCGGAGTGACACAGTCTGGAAGTCAGTTCGGTAGGCAAGTCCTCCTGCAGTATAGGCAAGAACTCTGGTCACTGGAGTCCTTGTGTTGGGATGACCTTGATCCCAGGGAGCATAAGCACCAATTTCTACACCGTTGTCCCAAACAAATGTTCCACTAGCACTGTCAAACCTTCCACCAGTCCAGTAAGTGGATCCAGTGTCATCAGAGTTATGGAGGAAAGTGATTACCTCCTGGAGTTCCTCGTCAGTCTCAATGTAGACAAGAGATGCAGTATCTCCCAGATTGGCTCTGCAGTCATTCGCTGCTGTGGACCAACCAGCCTAAAATTCAAAGCCAAAATGAAAAACATTTTGCACAAAATGCACATAAAACGGTAACATCATGAAAAAATATGTTTTACTTACAGCATTCTGGCTGAGAAAGTAGAAGCTGGTTGCTTGTGTTGATTGGTGGCTGCTAATCTCGGTTGGAGTGAATTTTCCGAGGAATGTGTACTGGTTCTGGGTTTTGGGAACCACAGCACTTTCGCTGACACAAACCAGTGCAGCAATTACCACAACGGCGACTTTGCTTCCGAACATTTTTGCTGTTAGTAGAAATTTTTGAACTATTTCTGGAATTTTATTTTGGCTTCTGTACTTGTACTTCTCTGAGTAAAGTTTGTTCTGATATGTAGATGAAAACTGCAATGACCCTTTTTATATGGTTTTCTGGAATGGTTTTGTTCGTTCGGGATTCGGAATAAAAGTTGTAAAAATAACATGTATACAGAACTAACAAACCGATGCTGCAACGTGGACAAACTTGCACACAAAATAACAAACAGTCCGGTTGTTAGCTGATTGTCAATATTAACGTCCTGTTTTGATATGACGATAACTGGTATGGTGAAAATATCTTCATATGTGCAGCACTAAGTAGCTAATTAGTACATATATTATGCTTTTGTGGACGGTTGACGATTATGTCCGGAGTATGCATATCAAATCATTTTGCGTAATTTATTGATTGATTGATTGATTGTTTATTTACTTATCATTACGTTCAGAGTGGAATGCTCGCTCGATGGATAAAATGAAACTGACAGGATGAGGGGGTCGAATAGATTTAGATAACTAGGAGTCAGTCAGGAAGCTACATACCTACGTCAACACCAACAAGTTCACGTAGGTTAGGTATGCATACGTATATATTTACAATTCAAGTTGAAAGTGCAAAAATCATCAACAAATCCCCACTCAATTCTGTGAATTTGATTGTACACCGGAGGTAATTATTTATTCGCTGTAGCTTTAACTTTTTAACTAACTGGACAAGTGGTACTAACGTACATGCTTAATTACACTTTTGCACCCAAAAACTTTTCAAGTGCAACATCAATCTGGTCATGTGCATAATATCTGCAACCTGCGTCACGACACACCTCTTTTCATTTTTCATATGATTGGCAAAGAGTTTCAAGTTTCATTTCAGCGTACTGACGATACTGATAATGGCACGTAGATATTCACGTTGAGCAGCTTCATTAATTGGAATTGAAATACGCACGACGGAGAATTGAGACTTTTAAGGTATTCTTCTCAACACCATGCCATGGTCGAAACTTTACATACACACACGTTTCAAAACGACGGAATTGAAACTACGTCATAAAGCATCAAGTTGGGATTAAAATTGTCAATATATTCTTCCTTCGGATTAAGATAAAATTGCAAATGCCCCGTGCAAACAATGAACCTGGATGTTACGCAAATTGTCACTTGATGAAAGCCAAGAAATTTTTTATTATGATATATGCCTACGTGCACAAAATTACTGTAACATGTGTTAGTGAGTGAAACTTACTTGATTTGACATTTTTACGTAAGTTTTTGAGACTTTTGAAACTGGCCCTGCGCAGTTATTTCTTTGTACGTCAACCTTATGATAGGAATATTAAGCATTTTATTCCAGACTTTAAAGTATAAAAAGGGAATGGGAATCAAAACAATTATTCAGACCTGATCCAACAATTTAATCAAACACATCAACTTCAATTACCAAAAATATAAAAGAACCATGACTGTAAAGGTAGTTTCACTTTTGCTTCTCGCTGCTTTAGCATTTTGTCCTGAAAGCATTCAGGGGGCAGCAGTTCCTGCAGGAGTTGCAGAGAGCGTAAGGGGCAGTGCGAGACATTTCACTTATCTTGGCTCTCTCAGTACGTCAACGCTACGTCGTGGAAACATTCAGCAAGTTACCAGCTATTATTTCCTCAGTCAAAATGCGGTAAGCTATAATCCAATGAACAATACTAAAGTATCAACAGTTTTATTCATGCCCTAGACTAATTATCGTGAATTTTTTCCCTTAGGCTGCCTATGTCACTGCCGCCAATGACTGCAAAGCATTCCTTGGCGATGATGCAACCCTCCTGTACATTGAAACGCAGGAGGAACTCGCCAACGTGACCAAATTCCTCCAAAGCTCTGATGACACTGGCTCCAACTACTGGGTTGGAGGAAGATACGATACAGGAAGAAGTGCGTTTGTATGGGAAAATGGAGTGGACATTGGTCCCTGGGCACCTTGGGATCAAGGTCATCCCGACACCAGAACTCCGGTCACCCGAGTCTACGCCAAAACCGTTGGAGGGCTTGTGCTTCGAACGCAATTCAACACCGTCTCCACTCGGTACATATGCGAACTGAAGACTGGCGAATTGGAGGAGGAAGCTGAGCCATGCTATGACGACAACGACTTGGTTATCGCCGTGGACTCTTCCGGAAGCATCGGCCAAGATCACTACATGGTCGCTTTGGAGTTCACCACCAGACTAGCCATTGCTTGGGCTGACAATCCTAGAAACCGTCTCTCTGTCATCGTGTACGCCAATGGCGTTCAATCCATTTTCGGCCTCGGTCAAAATCTGACTGTGAGCGAAATCAGGGATCTAGTATATAACGCGCCATATTTTGCGGGTGCGACCAACAGCCACCTTGCTCTGGACCTTACCCTCCAAGAATTCCAGCAAAATCCCAGGAGCGTTCCAAATAACTTGGTATTCTTAACTGATGGTGGTTCAACCAATCCTTCGGCTACTTTGACCTCTGCACAAAAAGTAAAAGATGCTGGCGTGCGTTCTTTCTCCGTAGGAATTGGCACTGGTATTGTTGCCAATGAGCTGTTGGCCATTGCTGGAGGCAATTCCAATCATGTATTCAACACAGATGGGTTTGAAGACTTGTTGAAACTGCTCCAGCCTGTCAGTAGAAGAGTTTGTGACAAGTAATTTAAATATGATATACATTGAGTATGAATTTTGCTTTCCTCATAATACGTTTACACATTAATTACTTTACAAAAATTGTAGATAATCATTATAGTGGCTGAATTAAGCTGTAATCCATGGACATAAACATTTGTATATATGTTTATGAGAAATAAGACTGCTATTTTAAGAAGGTATGATCGTAAGAAATTAAATTATGTGTCATTTTGTACTATGAATTTCTGAAAATTGAAGATTTAATGTAGCCAACATGAAATAAATTAGTGAATGATAAATACAAAGCATGCAATTTAGCCATTGTAGTATTTACTACTCATAGAGTCCTTCATATCTCATGTCATAAGTTATGAGTCATAACTCTAAATATATGGGCATTGCCTACCTGCTTTCCTCAGTGATAATTTCATTTTCAGCTTTGTATCATTTTCGTACAACTGAAATTATGAAACCAGTGAAGGTGTAGTACCCAGCAACCTATTGGAAAGTTAATTTAAAAAGAAACAATTTATCCTAGGGAATATATTCTCATGAAGAATTCAAAAATACCTATATTACATACCTACACATAATACAGTGTGCTGTGTAATTGTTGCTCTTTGAGTGTTTGAAGATTCAATGACTTTGTAAAGTTAAGTTATGGGAGTGACCAAGGTCATAGCTCTTGTTATGCAGATGTAGGTAGATATGTAACAGCAATTCGCATAGCGTTTCAAAGTCCTACCATTATCAAATAAACTTAACAACGCAACATGGAAAAAATGTATTACCTGTTTCGATAGTACTGGCATTCCGTAAGTATTTTAACCGCTTGAGTGACGTATAAGTCCCATTTCTATCTCATATTGGAAGGCGGTACCACGATTTGAGTTCCATTCTCAATGGGGGCTTGAGTGCACTTCCTTAAATTGGTAGAAAAGAAGGGATGAAATTCGGTTTCAAATATCCTTGAATTTGTTTACGTTACTATACAGACTACTTCGAAGATGCGTTATTATTATTTTTTAAATAAAACTACAAAGGTAAACTCATGTTTTTACAAGCAAGTATCCCTACTTCAAATAAATTGTCAAAACAAGTAGTATATCTGCATGCATTCCGTTTCACCCGTAATGTCCTATTAAATCAATGTAAATACCTGTAAACCTATGCAACTATGTAATATCATCAATTCATATCATATTACAGATTAAACGAATACAGGTAGCTTTCGAGGCAAGAAACTGAAGAACTGGCCAGAACATTTTTTGTTTCTCGTGTTAAACTAGAAAATGGTTACAAAATTATTGCTACAATGACAACAAAAGTGAACATTATACGTGTTCCTTCCTTTAACTCTGTCTTCTTTTTAATCATTTTAGGACATGCCAAATCTACGCAACATTCAAATAATATTATCTCTCAATGCACCGTGCACTTATTTTATCAATACGGGGATTCAGTTTCATTAGACCGCGATCATATCATGATTACTGTTTGCCCAGTTTGCTTCAATATAAAATTTGGAGCTGTTTCCTTCATCAGTGTTTTAGAATCTAATGCAAGTTTTCCCAAAGGCTCTGATTCTGCTAGGAAGTCACTATCTTTAAAAAGACGAATCCGGTATGGCATGCTGAATTCCATTCGATTTTGGACTCACTGTTTGGTGCAAATTTCTGAAGGTGCGACTGAAATAACTGATTACATTTATAGCCCTCCAAGGTATCTTCATGCTACATTTGAATCTCGTACAAGACCGGACATTGCATTTTTCTTTGTGTTCGGACGCGCAGCTCAAATTTTATTGCCACTTTTCACAAGGCCTATTGTAATCGTCATAGACATTCAGTCCAAATCATCACCCTACTTCATGGCATGTATACCTTGCAATTCTACACGATATACCAGAAACTTAATTTTTGAAAAGAGGGTTGAAAGTCGGCATCCAATGCCGCTTATTTTCGTACCAGCAGACTTGACGGTATCACTAGAAACAATGTCTAAATTTTGGACATCCTTACATTCCGACTTGAATAGCAAATTCAATGACGACCCTGATGATAAACATAAATACGGCCTTTGTGACAAATTATACCTTCCCAAGACAGACATTCGAATTCGACATTCTGGGCGTTGGCTCAAAAAGTGGAATCTATGTGGTCTCACGGATGAATCAATCTTGTGGAAACACAACTGCACTAATTACAGTTGCTCTCGTCTTTTCCACTGGCTTAATTTCGAATGGTATACTCAATATGCCGGTCCTGGAGTTCAGTCTACTCGTAAATTCTCTAGAAAATATTTTTATTCCTATGGGACATCCCGCATTTCTTACCGTTACACCTTATTTATCCGAAAACCTAGTGTTTTACCAGCAACAATATTAATAGCCTTAATTAAACCGATATCGACAATTTGGTGGGTTATCATCCTGATAACCATCCTACTCCTCGGGATACATTTCCACTGTGAGTACTTTTGGATACTTGGCACACTCCTTGAACAACCTATCATTAAAAAGCGTGGTCCTCTTTTACTTCTTGTCCTTTGGTGCTTCTCAGCCATTGTCCTTCGAAACGCCTACATATCCAACATGTTTTCCGCAAGTACCATAAATTTGCAAATACATCCGTCATATCTTCCTGCATCGTTCCAGGAGTTGTCCAGCTTGTCTGCAAAATTCTTGCCTTTAGTTGTCCAGGACGGACACTGGTTTCTCATCCTCGATAAGACAAGAAGCGAAAGCCAAATCTGGTCCGCGCCGCAAATTACTGACGCCATTGTTCCCATCCAGCATTCAGAAAAGAAGTTTCCCTGCGATCTGTACTTGCATAATCCTAGAGTACTCAGGACATTTCTTGCTAATTTAACTAACGTTGAGGAATTAGTTTACTGTGATGGCACGTCTGAGCTAGATTTTCGAACTAATTATCTGTTTACCCCTACAGCTAAAAACAAAATTATTTTGCTGATCCACCAGGACGAACTCTCCTGGTTCAAATTTCTTGTTCAAAAATTTGGAGAAAGGATTTTAATCGAAAATTTTGAGCAGTCACCCAAACCATATAGGTTTGTGTTCTTTGTGGCACATCATGTTCACTTTTTCATTCCATTTTTTGAAACTGGTCTTGCATCACTAATCGAATCTGGAGTGATGATGCATGCAAATCTACTTTGGAGGAATCTTGGATCAAGTCAGAACTTGAAGAGGACAGTGGGCAAATGGTCAGAACATGGGGCATTACACCATTGGAATTGTTATGCACTGCTATTTAATTCAGATATTGGGAAAGGAACTGCACATACTGAAAATCCGGGAAAATCTCTTGGATGGAGTACCATGTCTTTCGCTTGGCTGCTGTATGCCATTGTTACTGGCGTGTCTTTGTGTGCTTGTGTGTTAGAAAATATATTAGGACGAGCAAGAAAATACGCATTTGTCTAAAATAATTAACTTTCATTTATTTCTACAGATAGCTATGAACGTTGCCATAGCAAAATTTCATGTTATTTTCTTTGTTGTAAAATATACGACTCAGTATTATACATGGTTTTTCTGGTCCTAAATTGCTTGTTAATTCAATTAAAAAGATTACAAAAATGAGTTTTATAATCTTTTCATAATGTATGTACATACTTTCCATTTACATTATGGACCACACAATTTAATTCAATATATCACAGCAAAATATATCAACATTTGAAATTAGAAATAATTATCATTGCCACCATTATTGACATAATATCCTGTCGCTTACTCAGCATTGATTGCAGCTTTGACCTCTTTAGCGTATTTTATTACAATAGCTAATAACACAAGGCGCACTGGAATTTCAATCCCAATTAGCACGTATGCCTTGAATATGATGACTTGGATCGAAATGCCAACGATGTCCAGCAAGATTTTCAATAGAATACAAACGACCGCTATTCGCTTAGCACTCTCCAGAGGCAGCTCCTGAAATTCGAATAAAGCATCTACCGTTATTCTTAATACAAACCAGCTACATAATTAAACTGTGAATAGAATCCATGTTTACTACCGGGCTTGCTCCGCGGAAAAGCCTCCCACTAGCCCAGATATGTAAACCCGTCAGTAGAAACGTGGCTATAGCACCCGCCCAAAGTTTCCATAGCTCAACTGCAAATAAAGTTGTAAGAAAGATTTTGTAAAATTGTACAGCTTCCTGTTTCTGGAAGATTATTTATTTAATATTTTACCAGGAATCCCCTGTCCCTGATCATTCCCATCTGGTTTACTGGCTGTATCTGTCGCGTTGTTGGTTTTAACTTCCACAACTTTCTTCCGTTTTTCAAGCCTTTGCTCCGCCACTTCCACCGCCGCTAGTCCAACAATAGTAAATAATATAGCTGCAGTGAAAATCTGAAAGAAGATTAATTGCAGTTAGTAGCAATAAATTATTAACCAAGGTTAATGAAGGTCAACCAAATTTATTATAAATAATTTTCTACTTACAATATCCAAAAATGCAGCAAATTTTGCTCCCCTTCTCCAAAATTGGCTAGTCATTTTTTTAAATTCAGTGCTTATCCTAACAAACTGGCCGTACTTAAGTATTTATTTTCTACAAGAGTTCTTTGCACTCAAGTATCAGTAAGACACGCTTTTGGAATGGAATAATCACAAAAATGTAATGATCAATACGGCAATAAATAGGTCGGTGCAATGTATTTTCAGTGGGACAGGTTGAAAAATGCGGAACTGTTTATGACAAACACGCAAACACGCAATAAAAAAGCACATCGATAGTGTAAGAATATTATATAAACTTGTTTATTAGATACATGTATACATACATGCTTTTCCTCTGTGTGCATATAGGTATGTACTTTTAATATTGCTTTCCCTTATAGCACGGTAGTTTTTAGAGACCGAGCAAACTGGGAAAGTGGTGCTAGAAAATTGTTAATTGCGTTCCACCTGCATGCTTGCCAGTACCTATGAATCCGATAATACCCTTCCAAAAAATGTGGGAAATATAAAGGCTTTAAACAATCCTTTGTCATTTCTAGCGTAATTTTCTTTCGTTTTATTATACTCTACAACATAATTCTATTGTAAAAATGAAAGCATTTTTTAAACTTTAATATCATACGTGATTTATGAAATTTTGTCGGAATCATTATATGGAAATGTTCCAAATTTTCCAAAAGTAGCTTTCTTATCAACATCCAGAAAAACTACAAAATGAATTTAACATACACTTTCATATTTTGATTGCTATAAATCCAAAAAATAGGACGTGTCAGTGTCATATCTTAATATCATATGGAATGCCAGTGCTTGTCAAACTGTTATGTAAAGTACCTAATATGTTAACGCTACGTACCAAACTATCGAACGGTCTTAGACGTTGTTGCTATTGATATGCTAGTGCTACTTACTTCTTCAACATGAGAGCTGGTTTTCGTCTTGCTAAAACTGAGCCCATTGAAAAATGCATTTGTCTTTGCTCTAAATGCTCTCCCCCGAAAGTAATAAATCCAAAAGTTTATCGAAGAATTCACTGCAGTGGCAAGAACAAATGACGTCGACACTTCCCTGTAATTAACTCCCCAAAGTATCCAAGTTACCACCATTACAAACGGCCAAATATTGGTAAGTAGGAAGACTATCGCAACTGGAATGAACATGTGGGCGGGTTGCAACTCCTTTTGTTGTGAAGATGTCAACTCGTTCCGCTTCATTTTCAAAATTTTGATCTTTACAACAAAAATAATCACTTGCATTAAATGTGAAAAGAATTCGAAATTTAAACATGATGAATCGTAGTCACTAATACCTGCCTATATGTCAGCACATTAAATAGCAATATAACGGGCACAGGTATCCAATATTGCAATAAATGCACTAAATTTGATTGTGCTAGACTGTAGAACCTCGTTGGGTAAAACATGTAATCAAAACCTCTTAGACTGGGAACATCTAATCCACCTTCCTTATCTCCGTAAATATTGGGACCCACATATACACTAAAGTATGCCGGAGAGACTACAAGTAAAACAAAGATCACGGCAATACCAATTTGCAGTTTTGTTTTCCGGAGACTATACCATGCCTTGGACTTCAGTGGATACGCTATCGCAAGATAACGATCTATAGTTATAATCATTGTGAGGTACATGGAAACGGCCCGCCCTGTGAATATAAATGAGTTAAATGAAGCATACTTTTTTGCCATCGGTAGCATTTGATTCAATTTCAGTATCTACAATATATATAATTTTTAAGTGGCCAAATAGAACCGAAACTACCCACATAAAAGTCCTGTAATGCCCGAGAATAGCAGCCAGTACAAAGTTACCTTCCCTTGTCCTAACCAGTTATCTAAAAAAATAAAGTAAGTAATTGTCACAAAATTGATTTCACAAAAAAATAGTGTTTAACTTTATTGTAATATTATACCGTATAAGGCAATACATCCTCCACAGAATGCAATGCACGACATGCAGCACAGATTGTCAACGTGAGAAAGTGCAATGAGCAGCAAATCAAATGAGTGCTTTCTTCCTCGTCGCCTTCGGAGAATCATAAAAATAAGCCAATTTGTCACTACCCCCACTGTGGCAATTGCAATTGTAGAAACGGCAATTATGCTACATATTCGATGACCAATTGATTTATAATCATTTAAACTCTCCCCACTAAAATAAGCCGATGTATACTCGCACTTGAAACAGCGGCCTGGCTGACGCTGCGAACAATCGATTCCGGAGCGAGGAAAGTTAAAGAAACCACAAACGTGGATATTAAGATATTCCTCAGATTCGCTCAGTGTATCATTTCCTCCACTAAAATCCATTTTTTACTCGTGTAATGGAGAAATATTGCATGAATAAAAGAGTAGAAATAATATATTATGTATGTATACATATTACGAATTCTTTATGCTTGTCACATGAAGATTTAAAATGGAATGGAACAAAATTCCGGTAAAGAGCCAACATTTCTACTAATCAAGCGGGCACCACAGCGCGAATGGGAAGCAACTGAGAATGTTGCGCAGAAATTTGCATGCTTTGAAGCAAGATTTTTATCTGTTCCTTATTTCAGCATTACAGCAGCAGTAGTGCTGAGTTCCCTAAATTCGAATGTTAAGATAGATCAGATGTAAAAAAGTAGGAAAGTGGAATCGGATGGTCACGGTGCTCATGTTGTGTGTGTAGAGTGGAGAATGAAAGATAGGTATTATTTTACAACATTGATGAGAAAATGCCATCCAACCATTTTCATGAACGCCAATTATGGGAAATAATACTGGTTGGAGTCGGTCGCATAATCAATGTTTTTTGTGGATAATAATAGGTTGACTTGATGCCAATTATTGGTCTTTCCAGTACAGCATGCATTGCTGGAATTGTTCAATTTGGTATTTGGTTGTTATATCCATAGTAATGGTAAGGTTAAGATTCATCATATTATAGCTACATAGTATTTTGAATTTTGTGAGCACATTTAAGGTATACTTGCATATTTTTAACATTACTGTTCGATTATATGTACATGGTTACTGGCGAATTATTTTGGTTTTACGCACTTTGCGAAAACCGAAAACTACTGGTAAGGTAAAATATAAAGTATGCATGAATAATATATAATAAAATTTGTATATAATAAAGGTAAGTTTTTTTGGACAAAGCTACTTTTTAAATATAATTGTACTTTTTCACTAATGAAAATAACACGAGGGAGCTAAACAAATCTCACTCTTTTTTGGATATTTCGTCCAAATTTTTCTGATGGGTTTTAGTGTGCAGGCGAAATAGAAATTAATTGGTGAGTCACGTAAATGACTTCATTATGTCAAGCTGACTAGACTCTCCATAATCGCTAGTTACGTTCGCACAACAGTGTACATATTTACAATATAGAAGCGAATGCAAGTGTGGAAGTTCTGAGTAATTTTCCATAACATCGTGAAAAGCATTTTGACAGAAAATGTCAAGGTTATGTCAACCACCCCCGCATATTAGAAACGGTATTGTCATCTCTGTAAGAACCAAAAGTGTGGATAGTATGTGATAAATGATGCCAGTAAGTGAATCCAATCTTAAATTTATGCGTTGTCGCCATAATAAAAAGTGGTACCGTGTATTTTCTCTAAATTGGCAATAACTTATGCCTATTTATTTATCATTCCTCATTAGACAATTGCAGGAAGCCACAAACTTTCATTTTATATTATAGTTTTGCATTATCGTAAAGTATTTTCGTAGTAGAGAAATGATCAATTCTTCCAATCACCCCTTCAAGGATTCACTGCAAATTAAATCTTAAAGGACATCAGCGCTGAACCTGTCATATTACTTGTTAAACCCAAAACCGTGAGACAGGTAACCTTCTGTATACCATAGAATCCACCACTACTCACAGCTTCCACCTTGTAAGTTGTCATTAACTTTTTCGCCAACTTCCCACAACAAAATTGCTGCCGAAATTTCTTTGTAAACAAACCTTCCAGCTTCAAGCTGTACTCATTGATCATTGCCATAAAGGTGATAAAAATTGCCAATACACCTGCCACACAAATGCCCATAGATACTCCACACATTCTCACGGCCAAGTCATCTTCAGTTGCTAAACGGATGCTGAGCATTGCTGACATTACCACCATGACACTGAAAAGGGATTTGATTGGAGCCACGTACAATTTTCCGTATACTCCGTTGTAAATTGTTGTTAGAATTCTCAATCTGGAATAAATTAGCAAATATTCTCTCAACTTATTCGGGTCATTTTGCTGGGTCTTTCTCATACAACTCATTATCGTATCAATTGTGGTTTTGAATGTGTGCATGAATGACAGGTTAACATGGAGAGTGGTGAGAAATATTCCCCAAACTTTGATACCATACCAGGTATCCACTGCAACTGACATGATAGAAGCCAAAATTACATTTCGTGATTTTAGGATAAGGTAAACAAAATGTCCACATTGGAATGGTTCTCCAAGAAAAAGGATTATAATTGGGATTATCACAGTCACTATGCAAATAACAGAGTATACCGAGAGAGTATACACAATGAATGTGCGGGTTTTCTGCGATTTTGCAAACGTTCCAGGTCTGAAGTTTCCTACAAGACAAATATTTCAATCACAATAAGCATTATTTAAGTTAGATTTGTATATGCTGTTTTGACTGCTTACTTGACTCCAAGTTTTCAATCAACTTGACAGTTCCATTTGTCAATTGCATTATATCGTCAGATTGCTTAAAACTTGGGATATCATGGATGAAAATGTCAATTGAGCCCATGATCCACAAGATATGAAATGTGAAGTGGATGAATCGTCTCTCCCGAACATATTCAGGCAGAAACACGAAGAAAAGAACAGTTATTGTTACGGTGTACACCGAAAAACATATCAACAGCAGATTCCACAAAATGTAGCAAGGGCTATTTTTGTTTATCTTGAAAGTAACTTGACATCCTGGCTCCCAACTCATGTGGTACGGATGAACCAGGCAGTATCTCAGAAATGAGAAATAATTTTCTAAAAATGTTTCCATTTTGCGTTCCATGTTTCTGAGATACAAGTGGAATACAGAGGACGATGACTGGTGATTATTTTAGAACTTACTCGTTAATGCATATTTTCATCCACTCTACATTTTCCCAAATATTTGCCCATGCAAGTCTGGACTATTAAAAGAGGGCTTCAATTTTCTTGTCATATTTATGGCGCAAAGGCATTTGGCTAGCGTATTCTAGAAGTACAAGTATTAATATTAGTAGTTAATTGACACTTCAAGATGTCATAATGATTGAGAAGGTCTAGCAATGTACTATTTTTGCTTTCCGCATAAGTAGGTATTAATTGTAAGTAAACATCACATCCACGTGTGTATCTGCATACATTATTCATTGGAAGTGACATAAAATACTACTAGGAGGTTTTGTTATAGGTATAGTATTAATAGTATTTGCTTTTTAGGACGACGGATGACTTGGAAATTGTGGACAAAATGGAAAAAATAGTATATTTTTGCATGTGTTAACATGTCGCTAGAATGGAGGTCAACATTTTCTGTAGTGCTTAATTGATACTTATGATTTACGGCCAATGGGACCGGTTCAGATAAAAAATAACCAACTGACATCTAAATTTAAAAGCTCTGTAATTATCTGTGAGACTATTATTAGGTACATATGAAGTTTCCATGTTGGTTAGAATAGGTACATAGTTTACTGATTGTGAGCTATTTGGTATTGTCACAGCGACAATTTTTATCATTTTTTAGTATCTTGGGGTTTCGTGTCCTAACAATTCTGTAAGTTTAACATTTAGTAACTTTCCATACCAATTATTCCCAATTATACAATTAACAATGTAGGAATGAGAGATCAAGATGAAGTGAATCACCGCTATTTTTACTCTGTTCCAAAATAACGCAGAGAGTCATTAAGAAAATTACATAATGAACTTGTACTAATAATGTATTGGCTATTAAACTTGCAAAAATGCGAGCTTGGAAAAAAATATCAACACAATCTCATTTTGCCCCATACCTTATTTTCTCACTGATTAATAGTTATAATGGGTCATTAGAAACTGAAACTCAGGCAAATCGTTTAACACAATCTTTTCTATTCAATTAACTTTTGTTTATTTATTTTATTTATGTATTGCAATCAAAATATATCGCAAGAAACTGAAAATAGGTAAATCAAAATTGAAAGTCAAAGTTTCGTTCATCATAAAGCATCGAAATAAAATCAGATTTCTTGGCTCAAAATTAAATACCATCGAAGCATTGTATAATAATATCTACATACACGATACCCTAATACATATACGTCTGACGAATGAATAAAAATGGTTTATTGACGATGGTAACGTTTCTAGGTAAAGCAGGCTGCAATTCCACGTGTCTTAAAGCAGGAAGGAGTTCCCAGAGTCTGAATACCAGACGATTTTTTAAGCATCTTTTCACCTGAAGCGCTCGTTTCTTTTCGGGTTTTTTAATCCATCCAAGTTTCTTCAAGTCAACATTGTACACTGATAACTTCTCGAGTGATTTCATTGGAGAAACTATTTTCAGGATTAATTCCGCTGTCCATAACGACCGCTGTTGTTCCAAATTTTCATCAATCTGAATACATAACGTCTTCAGGTATGGCATCTTCAATGGTCGGAAGCTCCACCGGTGCGGTGGAAAGCAAATGCGCAGACTCTTCAAAAATCCAAACCCTTCAACTACATCCAACATGTCAGCAGAGTCGATAAATCCTGAAACAAAGTCAATGTCAACCCTGGACGATGAATGTTTCACCAACGGCATCTGCACAATGTCTGTTCCATAGACTAGTCCGAAATTGATATCCGTCAAGTTTGGAAAGGAAAATTTGTCCAGATTGAAGAACCATTTGAAATAAACCTTCTGAACATGATTGTTCATATTCAAAATGGATGAAAGTACAGGCAATAGGACAATTTCACCTGGAATGTTGCAACTTGTGAGGTGCTCCAATTTTGGAATAGGATGCAGACGCACTGACTCCTGAAGCTCTGCCACTTTTCGCTGGTCCAACCGCCTATCCTCCCCGGAAATGAAATGATGATGCAAATTAAGTTCTTTCAAATTGGGCATCATTTCAAGCCAGTTTCGAAATGTGGTGTACCAATCTGTAAAACTGATGTACTGGAATTTGTGGTGTGCATGGCCAACGTGGTGAAACTTTTGAATTCCGCTTCCAAAGTGCTCCAGTAGTCCACTTATTGCAGATCTACATCTTGAAATTTGGTCAACGTTTGAGTACTCGGCGACATCATGAATAATCAGTTCTGTTGGTCGAAGGGAAGGCCACGGGATGTTCTTGTACATTTGCAAAAAGTTATGGGCAGTTTCCTCCAAACCCTTAGCGTCCCCGTTGTAGAGTTTAATCTCGACACTGGCACTTAATCCAATGACACTTTTCAAGATGATGTCCATTCCCTGTTTCCAAGATTTGCAAACCAAACGGCAGTTAAAATTCAAATATTGTCTGTTGTTAGTTTTGGGCTGGGCAAATTTTGCCCAGTAGACATTCAAAACCTGTAACAAGAAAAAATTAATTATTCATGGATTTGGTCACCATAATCATTTTCAGCATAAAATATAGCTCTTACCTGAGTAAAAAGAGTTATCACTTTCTCTTGCTGAGCAGCGTTATTTTCCGATTTTTCAATTGAAACAGTTAACAGTGAAACTGGTCCACAGGTCGCCAAATCCCCTGCTAAATATTTGTCATCTGACCCTGAAATCCTTTTCGTCGTCTCCATTGTCTTTTGAGTAGTTTCTCGTTGGGAACTTTGTTCCTTAGCGCCGTCCTTCTTCATTGTGTCCATCTTTACCAGAGTTTGGATCCCAACTATGGAAGTGTGTTCATTGACGCTTTTCCTTGCAAATCTTTCTGGCTCATTATAGTCCATTGGAATGTCAACTTCTTCCTTCACAACACGAACCTCTTGTGGTTCGCTTGGAGAATCCGTGGTAGATTCATGCACTTTTTCAAACTTAAGAGGAGGAATAGCCCAGGAAACGCTTTTTGAGTTTTTCATGGGTGGATTTGGCTGATTGGCTTGAATCACAGAATTAAAAATCTGTTCTGACTCCTCGTCCATTTTTACCTTGCAGAAATTTTGATTGGTCACGATATCACGAGGACCAATGATTTTTCTGGGCTGAAACTGTGTGCGCATCCTTTTCTCATCCTGCTTATTCTCGAACACTTCAGAAGCCTTTCGTTTAGCAGGCGCCTGTGGTTTTTGTGATACCTGCATGGTTCGCCCCATCTTTAAATGACTCTTTTTTATTGCACTTATTTTTACGAAATTCGGAGAAAATGATTTTGAATTGTTTCTTGAGTGATGTTAATGTGACTTAAACCCAAAACCTAAGTAAAGTAAGATGCGTATCGATAGCTGGATGTTGAGCATGAAGATTTTAATAGTAGAGTGCATTTGTATGTTATCTTTTATTCTCACTCATTTTTATCACTACACAAACATGCATATGCACATAACATACATACAGAAAGATATTTGTAATGATCATAAAAGTAAGTTTCTTTCATTTGGCATTCAGAGTAAGACCCTAGTTAACTGAAGTTGGGCAGCATTTGATATTATAACGATATTAAATACTTATGTATATTATCTATAAAAATGTCCTCTAGAACAGTGTGAGTTTTCCCGCAGAAGCGCATTACCTGCAAGCACAACGATGCTTTAGTTACAATTCCATCAGCGATTCATGATATGCAACTATAGGTTTCCATTTTTAATTTTGTTTTAAGTACAATTGTGAGTGAGTATCCAAGAACCTAAACATTACTGATAAAAACATGCATCAGCAACCACATAAGTTCTTAAGACCACACGTGTGTCAATGTTTTTGATGCTTATAGCTCCCTTTCATAGGTTGACTGCATATAGAATGATATTAGTTTATAACGTCTTATAGGTGATAGGGAATTGAGTAACTTCAAATGACTACAGTATTTCCTAAAAGAATGCAAGGGTTTGCCTATTTGTTCAACATGCTGGAAAATTGTTTTTACATAACCATTTATAATTAATTTCCCCAAGAATTGTGTTTACTCCTCATGATCCTGGAGCGTGTTACTATAATAATGTACAATTCCTCATTTTAACAGAAAACTTAGTTTAGAGACCAAAGAAAACAAACTGAAACCTTACTTCATAAATGTATTCCATTCTAGTCACTTTTCATAAGTAAAGTAGTGACTCTGTACCAGTTATCGTATGGCTGTTTGTTATAGTCGCCGCAAACCACAACTCACATATTGCTATGAATTTGTACAATAGGTTCACCGTATTTTGCGTGGTCACTGAATTAGCAGCATACCTCTGCGGATATTTCTGCACGGAGTATGAACTTACACCTGGATCTGTCCTTAATTTGCCCAGATCATCAGTTTTGATAAATTTGGGAAGCATATTGCGATACTTTGGCAAGCAGTACTGCCACGTAACTATTGATAATTTCGAGGGCACTGACTTACTCTTTATAGAATATCCCTTGATGCTACGCCAACCAGTTATAGCGTATTACATCGAACAAAGAAAATATCATCCAACCTGGATTCTACATGGAATGTCTCTTGACCAAAACGGTTCCCAAAAGGAATGTCAAAGGTCCCCGCTTTTCATAGAATATGATCCGTCACATTTCAGTTTATCTGATGAGTCAACCCCACGTGGAACTATATGCTTTCGTTTGGACTACTGCAAATACATTGTGAAAACCAAACCTTGGAATTGTTTAGTTCACATGGCACTGAACCCGTTTGCTACAAAGAAATACTTCCCCAAGCTCTACGGCACCATGTCGCTTCCAATTTTTCAGTACACTCATAATCAAGATTGGACAGCAAAAAATGACGCATTAGTCTACAACAGGATACCCCATATTAATTGTGTTGTCATGACTACAACCGCAGCGTCTGCGATGAATATCGGTTTATGGACTCTTGAGAAGAGCATACAAACTGCAAAGTTAATATATCACGAGATATTTTTGATCCTGCACACTGCTGAAGTAATGAAAACGATTGACGGATCATACGACACTGTATTTAAAATTCAAGTTGTACTTTCTGGATTTACCGTTCTACAAAGTGGGGCCAGTACATATCGCTTGATTACACTTAATTTTGACTCGCTGGCTTCGTTACCTACGTTATCAAGGGCATCATTTCCAAAAGAGAATCAAGACTACTTTTGGAATCTATTAGATATAAGAAGTAAACATACAAATGATGATCCACTTTCGTTAATTGGCACATGTACTGTATCCAGTAAATTCGGTCGTATATTCCCATTCAAAACTACCCAACAACGACTGGCGTTTGCATATGCGCATCTGTGGATTTCTATAATGGGCAATGCGACTGTTTCAATTAGAGCCAATACGGTTTGTAGAATCCAGGAAAAGAAAATTAGCACAGGCAATTTTTCGGGTAGTGGAGGATATATAAGATTAACTAGTCTAATCTTAACCGTTCCCGTACAATCTCCTTTAGTGATTCGGGAAGACATGAATGGACTACGTTTCATCAGTTGTGGCAAAAGGGGTCAGGAAGGACGGGCTTACCAAGAATTGATAGTTGCCTATGACGCATCAACATGGATATGTGTATTAATATCTGTGCTTATAATTTCTCTTACAACAAAATTACTCTTTGAGGTCGAATATGTCGGAATTACTCAAGGAGATATTATCAGTTACATGATGTACTTTTACAAAACGTTGGTGGAACAAGGAAATCCATTTCCGGACAATGTTTTGAGAATAATGCGCGTGAGATTCATCTTGGTAGCGTTTCTGTCGGCATCAATTGTTTTGAGCAACGGATACAAAAACACAAACATTTTTAGGATGATGGCGCCCCGCAAAATGGTTCCGTACGAGAAACTGGATCAACTTATTCGAGATCAGTTTATAATATATTCAAAATCCACTGGAATACAGATCTCTCCACGCTGTAATGACAATCATTACAACAAAACGGGCCAAACTATGACAGCCTGCGGCACCAATGAGCAGGGCCTTGTATTTGTGTACTCAGAGGTTGCTGATGCAGAGCTATTAGTTGAGAAATATTTATCGATAACGAAATCCCACCCTACCTCGAGATCTAAAGAATTAAACAGGTCGCTCGTTTCCATGTCAATCCTTTATGGCCACAGTTCTTTGCATCCGGATCTGCACGACATTATCACCGACGCGGCAGTTGAGTTGCAACGAAATTATAGCGCAAACTTGGCAGATAATATCAACTGGACAGAGAACTTTAAGATGCGGTTTGAAATGATAGAGGAAAAGTTATTCAAAGAACATTTAAAATCGTGTAATAAAGCTGCACTTGTTATTCCGAAATATTTGTGTTCTGAGTATGCAAAGGCATTGGGAAAAGAGGAGAGAGCCCATGTTTCTATCGGGAAAGAAAAGTACGTGGATAAGAACCTAGTATTCGTTCTGTCCAGAAATATTGCTCCTTATTTCGTGGACAGAATAAAAGGAGTTGAAATGTCAGGGTTATCAGAGTGGTGGACAGAATTTGTCAGTGGGACAATCAAAGATTTGTCATTTGCGTCGACAGAGAATAGGTACGACAGTCCGTCAATGAGCGGCCAAATTTTGTTGATTTTTATTTTACTTCAATTCGGATACAGCGTCGGGACGTTGTTCCTATTGTGGGAAATGAAAGACATTATATGGCAAAATATCAGAAAGGTATTCGTCAATTGAGTATTCCCGTAGGCATAAATTAAGTTGCTGACTTCCTACATATGTATAGATATTCAATCGATAAATACAACTACCTTTCTCAATCGAATGAAGTTTATTCTCTGCTTATGATGTGAATATATGAACACAATGAAAAAGGAATGAATTTTGCTAGTATACACACACACCAGCCATCTATAAATCAATACTAGGGGCATAACCGATTGTGAATTATCTATTTGCTAGCTAACCCATTTCGCCATGAAAATAAATTTTTTTTCGTATATACATATTTACAACGACATCAATTTGATAATTGAACATTTGGCAATTTTCTATAAATATTGACATTTTAATACATTGAATAACTATTTTTATGTAATACAAAGAAAATAATAATAGTTCGTCATAGTGTTTAATAGCGTATATAATTGTTTCTTATTGGTGCAGAGTACTGATCGACTGTTATGTACAATCGCGTTCCATAATCAAATAAATGAAAGTCATTTCCCCTGATATTTAAAATATCAAAATGAATTTCTCCAAAGTTGTTGAACGAGTCAAGGTAAATGAAAATGCACAGGAAAAGGAAACCATTGGACCAAAGCAACATTTCGGTCTTCTTCAGTTTTTCTTTAATTGTTGCTATTTCATTATATTTGTTCCCTTCCGAGTGACTTGGAACGACAAGCAGGGGTGCTACAACTTTCACTCAAATCGATTGCAAAATGTAAGACGGTATCAAATAAATATTTAGTATCTTTTAAATATTTAGGTAAATGACATAGTTCTAATTTAATTAAAATCAAAACTTTTCCAGGTAGCATGTGCATTAATGCATGTTATGTTTCTAAGGGGAACTATTGATTTTCAAATGAACATTTACACAAAATTTCAAAAATTTGACTCGAAACTGATTAGCAGTGGTTTCGGCATGGCAAGCAATGTAGGTACGCTTTTTTCTGGCATCCTGTTCATAAAATTGGTATGGCTGGAAAGAGACCATGTCATAAAACTCCTTGAGATTACCAGGGTAGAGATTGTAGGAGATGAGAGGACCAAAACAAGAATAAAATGGGTTACCTTAATCATTAAATTCTCAACTCTGCTACTACTCACGGGTTTCTCTTATTTTGACTACCTGACGTTCTTCACGAGAGAACATCCCGCAGAAAAAGTGACAGAGTTGATGAGAACCCTTAATGCCACGAGTTTTACAGGACTTGATGATATGAGCATAGATGGACTCTGGAAATTGCTTCAACTGATAATGATTATTGGGAAACGGCCAAGTAGATGATTTTACGTTTGCTCCCATGTTGTTTTTGATTCTTATCGGGTGCTCCCTGCTTGCAATGGCATGGCAGTTTGAATACCGATTATTTGAACAAAGTTTGGTTGATGGATTGACAAGTTTTCAAAAATTGAAAATGAATATTAGCGTAATTAATAAGCTGTTAGGTAGTCATTTTTTGGCTGCTTATATCGCGGTAATTTGCTTTTATTGTGAACTCCCTGAAGTTATCTTGGGCGTTTTGTTTCAATGGACACCGTACCAAACAATTTTATATTTCATAGTCTGTGCAATACTTTGGATACTATTTGCTGAGTTTCATAGTCACGTCAGTTACACGTACATGAGGTGGTTTGAATCACATATTTACACTAAAGGCATAGTTAGTCAGGCGCCCATTACAGCAGAAAAATGTCAAGGAATTCCAAGGAAAGATGAACAGTCTGTGATGGAAAATATTTTGAAGGTGAATGCGATAAGATGTGAACTATGCTTGGAACCTATCGCAATCTCATGTCGGTTCTTTACGGTGACCTACACACTTTTAACTTCGGTGAGCTATTTATAGTGGAAATCAAGGGTAAATAATAGTACATTAATAAAAGTTTCAGAGTATTGTTACCGCTACTTTCTTTGTTTTTTAACAGATGCTGGGCCTTATCGTTACCTATTCTATAATAATTGTTCAGACAAGAACAAACAAATAAATATGGTTTGCTAACTACTATGACGAGTAAGAACAGAATATTTCTAATGATTTGCATCATCATTGTGTTACATAAATTCTCCGTTCACATATACCTATATGTAATATTGATTGATTGGGACATTTGAAGCTCCATCAAGTTTCATACTTATCGCCGTGTCCCTATATATGGTTTTCATGGAAACAGAGAGATAGATAGATAGATAATCTATTAGCGTACAAGGGGCGATTTCCAGACATCTTTTAGCAGTGAAATGATCAGTGAATTTTCATTCTAGTTTACATTTATCTATAAATTATATGGCATTACTTTTCAATTTACTTACTATTAACATGCCAAATTGGAATAATTGAAGAACAGAATTAAATTGATTTTATGGAATAGTGGGTGTGCGAAGTATTTTTTGAGACCAGACAGGCGTAAATTTTGTTATTAAAAACATTATCATTAATATAATGGTTCATGGACAATGTACTTCAGAATTTAAAGCTGATTTCATCATTACATTTCCAGAATATTGCTATCGCTAACTTAGCTCGACTTTAGTCACATGACGCGTGATACAAAAAATATTTTAAGAAATGTCAGACTCGAGGGTACAAGATTTCTTAAGAAAATCAAGAAAACAGATAACACTACACGTTCATAATAGTTCAGAAATCGAAGGAGCAAAAATTTCATGGACACCTCTCATCTTCTTTTTCAACTGTTGTTATTTTCTACTCTTCGTTCCCTTTTGGCTTAAATGGGATCCACAAGAAAAACGCTACTTGCTGAAGAGTCAAAAGTTTCAACGCGTCCTTTGCGCTATATATCATTTAGGCACGCTACATCTCCAGTATTTCCTTATGATTCATCGCTACTTCTCCATTGTGCAGAATAGTTCTAAAATTGTTAGCGTTGGTTTTGACCTGCTCAGTTATATGGGCTCATTCGCATTTATTCACCTTTTTATCAAATTAGTTTGGATGAACAGAAAAGGTGTTGAAGAATTAATAAACGCTACACTCATTTCGTATACATCAACAAGTTATAATTTTAGAGCAAATTTTCTTTTCAAAATCTCAATAATTTCTGGGTTTTTTATCTTCACAATTGTTAACTATGATAATGCACATTCCATGCTCAGCCTCTCTGGAGCTTCAACTGAAAGAGATTTTACACTATATCGACTACTGACAAGATTTTTTATGAATTCCAACAATTCAGGTGTACAATGGTTTTGGATTTGTTTTCAAACTCAAGTTTTAAATTCTTACTGCGTTGCGCACGTATTCATGTACACAGTGAGCTGCAATTTGTTTCAAATGGCATGTGATTTTGATCAAACTATTAATTCCGGTGATAAAATTATCGGAAAGGTAAGCACTGTAAAATGGGATAATATTTAGTTATATGTTAAGTATGAATACGTATCCGTTAAATGAAATTTTAGATATTCATCCTATTTCATTTTATATTAGGGCATTAATCTATACAAGAAGTTAAAAGAGAAACTTGATTGCATTAATAAAATCCTGAACAAACATCTACTTGCTTTCTACGCCATTAATATTGGATACTACTGTGAAATAACGGACTTGTTTCGGGGTTACTATTTGCAAGAGTCGTTGTTATCCATGGTTATCTACTTCTACTTTAACAGCTGCATGTGGATTATTGCAGCGGATTTCCACGTCAGAGTTCATCAGACTTTTGTAAGATGGTATAATGCCTGTTTATTTAAAACGGGTGTTCTCAGTAGGAATGGAAGAAATCTTAAAATCTGCAACAATGAGAATGAAGTACTACTTTCTGTGGCATTATTGCAGTCCAAAATTGGCCTGCAATTGCAACTGATGACAGTAAAAAATGAATTGTACTCGGAGGCGGCAGCATTCTCGTGCAAATTCTTTTCAGTAACAAATGGATTTGTGTGTTCGGTATAATAAAAAAGTGCAAATAACTTTAAATTTGTCTGTTAAATGAACTGATTGTTTCCTAACTATTTTTTCTACAGATGATTGGTTTGGTTGTGACATATGCCGTAATTGTGTATCAGATGAGGCCAAGTAATTTAAACAATTAAGCAGGTAATTGATTTTCAGTACTATTATTCACCGGTTACCTGTCTATACTTTGTGATGCTTATGATTCAAACATGAATGACTGATTGTTAAATTCTAAAAGATTGCATGTCCAATCAATAACCAATGCGTACTTATTTGCAATATTACCGAATGCGAGTACATTGTACATACTAAATTGTCACATAATGCAACTGTAATGTTAAAGCAGCATAGGCAAGTAGTACCAAACTATCAAAGTTCACTATAAACGCACAAAAGTCAAAGGAACGCAACCATTCTGAAGTAGTAGAATTTACTGAGAATGTTTAATATAAATACATACAGATTGTTTACAAAAAATAAATTCATATCGCATGATGTTCTTGTTATTGACCGTTATCATTTCATCCCATGTTTTTTCGTTTTGTTTTGAACTATCAGGATTGTGTGCAGGGGATAATGAGATTATACGGTTTTGGACACAGTTGTTATCGATACACTAATGCTAGTGCTACTTCCTTCTCCAACATGAGAACTGGTTCTCGTCTTGCTAAAACTGAGCCCATTGAAAAATGCATTTGTCTTTGCTCTAAATGCTCTCCCCCGAAAGTAATAAATCCAAAAGTTTATCGAACAATTCACCGCCGTGGCAAGAGCAAATGACATCGTCACTTCCCTGAAACTAACGTTCCAAACTACCAGAATCACTAACATGACCAGCGGCCAAACATTGGTGAATAAGAAGACTATCGCAACAGGAATGAACATGAGGGCGGGTTGCAACTCCTTTTGTTGTGAAGATGTCAACTCGTTCCGCTTCCTTTTCAAAATTTTGATCTTCACAACAAAAATAATCACTTGCATTAAATGTGAAAAGAATTCGAAATTTAAACATGATGAATCGTAGTCACTAATACCTGCCTATATGTCAGCACATTAAATAGCAATATAACGGGCACAGGTATCCAATATTGGAATGGATAGGTTAATTCTGTTCGTGATAGGTTGTAGAATCTCGTAGGGTAAAACATGTAGTCAAAACCTCTTAGGCTGGGAACATCTAATCCACCTTCCTTATCTCCGTAAATATTGGGACCCACGTACAGCCTAAAGTATGCTGGTGAGACGACAAGTAAAACTAAGATCACGGCTAGACCAATTTGCAGTTTTGTTTTCCAGAGACTATACCATGCCTTGGACTTCAGTGGATACGCTATCGCTAGATAACGATCTATAGTTATAATCATTGTGAGGTACATGGAAACGGCTCGCCCTGTGAATAAACAAGAGTTACAGTTTTGTACAAAATGTGTGTTTCCTTACCAAGCGATTATTCATATACTCTTCCTGTGTGACACAAGGAACTCATTCTTGCCCGGTCAAGTTCTGAACTCTCAGAATGTTGTTTTAGTCAACTGTGTTTACAGACTAGGGTTTAAATTATTGTTATACATGGAGAGAATGCCTATTATTGTGATTTTTTAATGGAAATGTCATCAATGTAAGGTGGAAGGGTATTTCCACAAGAAGAACACAAGAGTAATCACTTGGGCAGTACTTTATACAATCGCTAACATTTGATTTGAAGTAAAGCTACCCACATAAGAGTCCTGTAATGCCCGAGAATAGCAGCCAGTACAAAGCAGCCTTCCCTTGTCCTAACCAGTTATCTGCAAAATAAAGTGAAGTTTGTGACATTTTGATAAAAATGTCACAGAATTGATTTGGAAAATTAAAAATAGTTCTAAAATATGTTGTAAGATTGTACCGTATACAGCAATGTATCCTGCACCGTATGAAATGCACGACATGCAGCACAGATTGTCAACGTGAGAAAGTGCAATGAGCAGCAAATCAAGAGAGTGCTTTCTTCCTCGTCGCCTTCGGAGAATCATAAAAATAAGCAAATTTGTCACTACCCCCATTGTGGCAATTGCAATGGTAGAAAAGGCAAGTATGGCACATGTTCTATGTCCAATTGAATCATAATCAGTTCTACTCTCCCCACTAAAATAAGCCGATGTATATTCGCACTTGAAACAGCGGCCCGGTTGACGCTGTGAACATTCGATTCCGGAGCGAGGAAAGTTGACTAAACCACAAACTTGGAAGTCAAGGTATTCCTCAGATTCACTCAGCGTATCATTTACTTCACTAATGTTCATTTTAAATTCGCTCGTGTAATGGAGAAATATTGCATGAATAAAAGAGTAAAAGTAATATATTATGTATACATTTTACGAATTCTTTATGCTTGTCACATGAAGATTTAAAATGGAATGGAACAAAATTCCGATAAAAAGCCAACATTTCTACTAAGCAAGTGGCCGCCACAACGCGAATAGGAAACAAACTGAAAATATTGAACACAAATGTTTAAAGCATGAAATGAAATGTTCATCTAATCCTTGCTTCGTCATCACAGCGGAATGCTTCAGAAGAGGGGAATCTCCTAAATTACTTATTTGGGATCCCTGCCATCCAAAAATGTGTTGATGGGCCATTAATGGTGACCAGATTCCATGTAGTGCTTTAAAAAAAGTATGCAAATAGGATTGTCAGGCGCCCGCACTTGTGTGTGCAGAGTTGTGTGTAGACTATATAATGAGAAATGGGTATTGTTTCACAGCAGCGATGAGATTTTGGTATCTGACCGTTTTCATTCACGTAAATTACATATGTGGAGATAATAGTAGCGTTGGTTGAATACTCAATGTTTGTGGATAATAATAGGGTTGGTTTGACGCCAATTATTGATCTTCCCGTACAGCATGTATATTACTGGAATTGTTTTCCATGGTAAGGTTAAGATTCATCACATTACATGTTGTTTTTCCATTTTTCGTGCATAGTTAAGGAAAACGTATGGATGTATTTAACATTACCAGTCTATATATGGATACTTCGCGTTATAGGATGAATTATTATCGCCTTGCGTTGTTGTACTGTGAGATAATTGTAGTGGTAAGGTACTATATAAAATATGCAAAAATAATGCATAATATTAGTAAAATGTTATAAGTAAAAAACTCGCATAGGTATTTTTGGTTTTGTACAAATCTACTTTTTGTATGCAGTTTTTCGCTAATCAATTCTATAGCACGACTAAGTTATGTACGTGAATTACTCTTTTCAGAATATTTTATTCAAATTTTTCTGATGCTAGGGTTATAGTTTACAAACGAAATAGAAATTAATTGGCTGTGAATTATATAAATGACTTTATCATTTACGGACTAACATCGGTTATATTCATAACCTTTTACATAGTAGAAAGTAAAGATATTCTCCACATTGTGAAAAAAACATTTCAAGGTTGTGCCAAACCCACATTATTATATCAAAATCTCATCTCCACAAGTTATCTATCATTTGAGGATACTTGCATGGTACCTTGATAGGCAGTGTGTGATAAAGAATATGTTCTTACCAGTAGTGAGTTCAATTCTAATTTAGATAGGATGCCACTATGTATGCATTTTCACTATAAATAAAAATCATCATAAAATCTTTCGTGAATAATTATACTAATTGGCGATGCGTCACGCGATGAGTCGGGTGCGATGTCCCGTTATTTTTATTATAAGTACCGAAAGGCTATGCAAGAACCTCTCTCTTTCCCCAGGAGCTATAACATCCGATTTTATGTTTCCATGGTTCTCGTAGTCGGACGATCACACGCCAATCGCAAACTACTACACCACTCCGTGTGCAAAGGTCGATCACATGCCATGCCATGAAAAATGTAACAATGAGCACCATATCGTGTGGCGACAATGATTCCCACTTGACTTCCCTTCCAATCAAGTATTTCTACTTATTGTAGCTCCACTTCACAATAACCTAACATAAAATATTAATACAGTTTACTAATATCATGAATGCCTTCATGAATTTCTATTTAGAAATGGTAACTATTGCATGATATTAATATACGAGGCTATTAATTATGTTGTGTTGAATAATCACCAGAAAAGCGAATACTGTTAAGATGCACGTTCTAATACAATTAAACTTTATAGCACACTTTCTGTGCGTATATTACAAGGTAAAAGGTTGTCAATATTAAATTTAATTGGCGTTCCAAGGACATGAAACAAAAAAATTAATATTACCTATGTACTGTGTACCACGTCTAAAGGAAGGTGAAGCTGTGTGCCAGTGCCGGCCTACTAAAATATGTAAATATGGTTCCATAATTGTTAATAACAATTTGTCATATTTTTTTGATGCTACCAATAAGTAAGTAAATGTGCCTATACTATTCCCATTAAAGCATTCCTTAGCTTTGTTTACCAATGGGGCGGATGGAGAAAACAATTTGGATCAGCTAATTAGTACATTAATTGGGGTCATATCATAAGAAATTAAATCCCACGCAAGATTAACCACAACATAATTAATGGCTCATTTTTTCATAACATAAAAAAGGTATGCAACTCATCAACTAAATACATACTTTCTACAATTGAATTGGATAAATGACAACAAATTTGCTAGTCTCTGCAAAGTTTGTACCAGGTTAGCAATGGATATTTTAAAGAGAGTAAAAGGTTTCTTCATGATTTCCGAACCTATCGGGGTGGATGGAAACATTGAACAGAATTTAGAACTAGACCTCCATCAGAAGCAGTCCATCTGTTTTCTTGAGTTTTTCTTTAATTGCTGTTACTACTTATTCTTTTCTCCCTTACGTGTGACATGGGAGGAGCAACGCGGAGTCTATAGTTGGACCTCCAACTGGTTACAAAGTGTAAATCAAAACATAAAATATAATTACTAAATTATCAATTGTATGTAAAATGATAATGTTTTTAGCTATTACATGTTCATCAAATTTTATTTCAGATTATCTGTGGATTACTCCATGTTATGTTTTTAAGAGCGCTTGTATTAAACCACATACATCTGTCCACCAAGTTCCAAAAAATTAACACCGAACTCGTGGGGGTTTGTTTTGCACTTGCCAACAGTTTCGGTGCCCTTCTTCTGGGAATTCTTTTCATGAGATTAGTGTGGCTAAAAAGGGATGACGTCATCAAGCTACTGACTATCACGAAGGTGGATTATGTTGGGAAAAGCAGAAATGTTAGACGAATTAGCCACGTTATTTGCATCATCAAGTTTCTAACTGTCTTTAGCCTCGTATGTTTCTCATATTTGGACTTTTTAACACTATTCACATGGGAATGCCCTGCAAAGAAAGTGGCCTACATGATAGGCTCGGTAAACGTCACCAACTTCCCAGGAGAAACGATGGTCCAGAATGATGGAATTTGGAAATGGATTATCTTTGTATTGAGAACTGGCCTTGGTCACGTAGAAAACTTTTGCTTCTCCGTGGTAATATTTACATTTCTTCTTAGCGCCTCCCTACTTGCAATGGCGTGGGATTTTAAGAATCAACTCCGCCAGAAAAACACGGCAGAGGGATTAAACATTTTCCGGCAATTGAAAGGAAAGATTGATTTAATTAATGAATTATTGTGTAGTCACTTTCTGGCCTTTTACGTATGCGCCGTTTGCTTTTACTGTGAATTTCCTGAAGTGGTGTTGGGAACAAATTTTCAAACATCACCGTACACGCTAGTTGTATTTTTTGTTGTAACAACAGTGATTTGGGTAGCATTTGCTGAATTTCATCGATATGTTAGCAGCACTTACATGAAATGGTATGAAGAAAATGTTTACAGGAATACGTTTCAGTCTGAAAAAACGTGTTGCAAATATTCCAATATTGAAGGAGAATGTCAAGAGTTATCTCCGGAATACGAGAAATTTGTCAGCAAATGTGTTTTAAAAGTTAACACTGTGAGGAGTGAACTATTCATGAATCCCTTGGCTGTCTCATGCCGATTCTTTACGGTTACCTACACACTTTTGACGTCGGTAAGCTGATGATCTGAATGATGTCTAAGGACGGCTAATACCCTAATAGAATTACAGGAAAATGCGCTTTAAATTTTAAAATGACGAATTTTATTATTTTCTATCTTGCATAGATTCTGGGTCTGGTCGTCACGTATTCAATTATTATCATACAGATACGGATTAAGACCAAAGAATAATCCGCTGGCTCTTCCTTTCAACAATTCTAAAAGAATGGTGAACTGTATTATGCTTACATAAGGATTTGATTAAACACTATTACGAAAACATTAAATTTTGAAGTTCTCGTTGTGCATCAATAAAGAAGTTCATATTTAACCAGAGTGATACTTCCGTTTTGCTTACGCCATTCAGTATGATCTTTCTGGCAGCCCGAACATGTCACTAGGCACAATAGAGTATGAGTAAAACCAAATGCTATTGAAGGAAGTGAAAATGAAAGAAGAAAGGATGTTCGTTCATGATGCTCGTTGTATCATTTGCTTATTTGTAGGCAACGGTGTTGTATATTATGCATAATATGTTGGCTTATAATTAACTGCAACTTTTTAATGGTGACATCCAAGCTGTAATGCAATTTGGTGACCTGAATCTGAATCGTTTATGAA
>CM023200.3:41748722-41800580 GCA_004115045.4 Sinella curviseta
ATATGAGAAATGACACACACGTTTGCTGCAGGTAAGATCTTTCACTTTTCCTAAATTACAAATAGCATAACAGAAAGATGGATAAGAATAATTGAGTGTCATTCATTTCAGATCCTGAAAGCAAAATATGAGTCAGCTACTTCATAGGTATTTTGCTATATACCACGGAATTTGTGGAATGTGTCACGCTAATTTCGGTGACTGTATGCTACCTTGTTTTAATTGTGGACTAATCACAATTCATTCAGTGAATTTCATTACAATGTTCTACAACACAAATAAAATATCCAACTATATAGATAGTTGATGTTGCTTTCGTATTACGGGATTTGTTGCTAAATTGGATAAAAATGAATGTGTGGTCACCACCAAATTAAATGTCATGAACAGCAGTAACACGTCACACGAAAGGCAACAGGAAACTATTTATCATCCAGTCACAGTTTTCGCCAGTTCAGTACATCATGTAGCAAATAATAGTTCATAACTATTTTATTACAAGTAACGGCTCTTGGGAAGTATAGCTCGAGCAGTCATGGAAATTTTGACGAAAAAAATGACCTTCTTCAAAGGCACAAAACGTATTGAAGCGACAGAAGATTCCCGACAAAACCAGCACATTTGTCTTCTCAAGTTTTTCTTTAATTGTTGCTACTGCTTGTTATTTTCACCATTTCGTGTGACCTGGGATAATAACCACGGAGTTTATAATTTGACCTCAAGCTGGATACAAAATGTAACAAATTTTTTAAAAAATCATGGCACTTTGCTACTTCCAAAAATAAACAATAATTACATGCATCTCTACTCTAATAAATTTACATTTCAGGTACTGTGTGGAATTTTGCATGTCATGTTTCTTAGATCGCTTATCTTGTACCAAATCATACTCGTTACGAAGTTCCACAACATGGACAGTCAACTCATAAGCACATGTTTTACCATGGTTAGCAATACAGGCTCACTGCTTTTGGGAATTCTATTTATAAAATTAGTCTGGCTGGAAAGGAATCAAATCATTAAGCTTCTAACTGTGACCAGAGTTGAGATTACTGGAAGTAGGAGCAGACGGAACAGACAAATTAGCCGACTTTTATGGGTCATCAAGTTTGTATGCGTTTTCAGTTTGACTTGTTTCACATATTTGGACTTCCTAACATTGTTCATGTGGAAAAGTCCTGCAATGAAGATAACTTTCATGATAAATGCAGTAAATACTACATATCTCGAAGGAATAGAGATGTCCATAGACGGAGTATGGAAAATGATCCAAGTGATTTTAGTTGTTGGTGAAAGTCACGTAGAAAACTTTTGCTTTTCCAACGTGCTATTTATGTGGATCATCAGTTGCTCCCTTTTTGTAATGGCGTGGCAGTTCAAACATCAATTAGCTGGAAAATGTTTGGCCGGAGGGGTGGAAAGTTTTCGAGAATTGAAAGCGAAGGTTAATTTTATTAACGAGTTGCTAGGCAATAATTTTGTGGTGTTTTATGCGGCTGTAGTTTGCTTTTATTGTGAACTTCCTGAGGTAATTTTGGGAGATTTGTTTTACTGGGCACCGGGTACCACAATGTCATATTTCATTGTTACTGCAGTGATTTGGATCACTTTTGCCGAATTTCATAGATATGTCAGTAGCGCTTATGTGAAATGGTATGACGAAAGGATTTACAGCAGAATTCCTGAATTGAAAAATGTTAAATGCATAATCTCGTGCTCGTCGGAAGTGAAATGCCAAGAGTTGACAATGGAAAGTGAATTATTTGTGAGTGAAAGTCTTGTGAAAGTTAATGCTGTCAGAAGTGAGTTGTTCATGGAGCCTTTGGCAATCTCGTGTCGATTTTTTACTGCCACCTACACACTTTTGGCTTCGGTAAGCTGCAGAATTTAGAATATAAAATATTGAATATAAATATACAAAATAAATGAGAATGAAATAAATTAGTTGTTACGGTTTCTGTATTTTTATAGATTCTAGGCATGATCGTCACATATTCAATCATAATCATACAGATAAGGATAAAGCCGAGCGAATAAACCAGTACATTTATTTCGAGTGTTTCACAATCACAATAAAATGCTGCACACCAAGACCTCCACCATCCAAATAATATTTTATTGATTTGCAATAACTGCAGAATTATACCCAAAAAATAAAATAAATAAATACTTTTCTCTTTATGGCTTTCTATTGTGATAGCCATTTCAATCATAAGGCGATGTCATGTTTTATTAAAGAGATGTTTCATTTCTCCCCATCGTATTTATTTGCGAGAATACATTAAAATGTAAGAAATTACGTAGATATTTAGTTTATGCATGGTTCACACACATCTTTACACACACGGATATTGTCAAGACAGAGCTACGAGCTACGTTAATAGAATTGATCATGTTTTAGTAGGCAGTTTTCACTTTAGTTATTTCGAATTGCGTAACTATTTAGATTTAAATATTCACAAACAGTGCACCAGAACAAAATCCAATAATCATAAATGCTGTAACTTTGTGGACGCTGGTAGGTCCCCTCGATTTAAGTACTTAATGGGCGTTGCAAATGAAATGGAGCGCATACAAAATCAATTTATTAAGTTAACAAGGAAACCATTTTATATTTAATTTACTAATGGTGTTGTTGACGACAATCAATGTAATTTCCAATCAGTTTGTGTGTTTATCTCGTTAACTTGAATGAACTATGAAGTAATGGGCACCCCTTTTAGATTAGCATCTAGCAAATTCAGTCAGGTAAGGTATTGCAAAATATTTGTGATACATATTTACCCTACATTGGTGTATACAGCTCTAAATTAAAGTGTATTAATTCTCCGGGTTCAGTCAGTTCCGACCACTGGTAATTCACTTGAACGTAAAAATTCTTCCACAATAGCCTCAAGATTCTCATCGGTTTACTCAGTTTCGATGAAAAATTGCTTTGATTTGCTAGTAGTGGTATTCGTTTAACAAATAGACGCGTGGGATTGTGTAGGCACATTTTTTATGAAGTCTACAATGAATTGCCTTAGAATTAAAGTTCGTGAGCGGGCCAAAGAAAATGAAAGCATTGGGAAAAGGGCAATAGTTCATCATAAGCAATATCTTTGTTTCCTTCCATTTTTCTTTAACTGTGGCTACTTTCTACTATTCGTCCCCTTTCGTGTGACCTGGAATGACACGCATAATAGTCACAGCTTTGAATTCAACAGGATTCAAAGTGTACATTTAACATCAAAGTGATTAATACGTATATTAAACTCTTGTAAAATTGATTAAAAAGTAACTAATTCCAACTTTTGATATTCTCCCAGGTAGCATGCGGATTATTTCATGTCATGTTTGTCCGGTCGTGTATAGCAACTCATTTTATTTATTATACAAAATTTAAAGAATTGGACAAAGATTTGCTCAGCGTAGGTTTCAGAATGACCAGCAACCTCGGCTCCTTTCTCTCTGGCGTCATATTCATAAAGTTGGTGTGGCTACACGGGGATCGAGCAATGCAACTTATTAATCTCACCGCGGCAAAGGTTGTCGCAGAAAGGAACATCAAACGTAAAATAAACACGATTAAGTGGAGCATTAATTTTTGTACAGTACTCTTTCTGACTTGTTTTTCTTATTCCGACTTTTTAACCATATTCACAAGGGAACAGCCATCGGAAAAGGTAACAGATTTGATTGATGCACTAAATGCAACCAGTTTCATACAGCCTAGCATGGAGGGGCTGTCGACACTTATAGATTTGATTTTAATTGTAGTAGAGAATCACGTGGACAATTTTACATTTGCTACAATAATATTTATTTTCCTTATCAGTTGTTGTGCTTGCGCGATGGCGTGGCAGTTTAAATATAAGCTACCTAAGTTAAGCATGGACGATGGATTGACTAGTTTTCAGGAATTAAAATTGAAAGTTAGGTCGATTAATGAATTCTTGGACTACTTTATTGTTGCTGTCTATATTGACGTGATTTGCTATTATTGCGAACTTCCTGAGGTCATTTTAGGTAATCTCTTCAACTTGGCACCTTATACCTCCATGATATATTTCATAGTTAGTTTAATGGTTTGGATAATGCTGGCTGAATTTCACCGAAATGTCAGTAGCACGTTTATGCAATGGCTGGAGTTGCGTGTTTATAACAATGATATTGTACATGGAAAGTCGTGTGATAAGGCTTATAGAACAACCGATCACATAAATGGAATATCGAAAAGCGAGAAAGTGATGGAGAATATTTTGAAACTAAACGCTGTAAGAAATGAGCTGTCCCTCGAGCCAGTTGCAGTTTCTTGTAGATTATTTACAGTCACCTATACATTTCTGACTACGGTAAGTTTAGAGAAAGTCATTTGAAATATTTTGTTATCGTATAATATATTGTTTTTATACAAGATACACATTACACATATCTACATATAAAATTTCATGATATTTTACTTGTTTCTAAATAGATGCTGGGAGTTGTCGTCACTTATTCAATAATAATTATTCAGATAAGAGGAAACAAATAAATTATTGTATATTTGTTATGAGCTTTTTTACGGTATGGGATGGCATAAAGGGACCAACATTTAATTAGTAAATTGCATTTTCAATTGAGTACAGAAGTTTGCGTAAGCTTTGTAAAGCATTTCTACAAAATATGCTATAGACCCAACATATGCATGTTTATCCAATTAGCAATATTTCAATTATACACGGCAGTGTTTCTATAACAGTGCCAAATACTTCACTACTAATTTTAAAATATTACAACCTGATGACATGTGTTGTGACAATGTTTTACTGGTAACAGTATCTTGGGAAGAGAATAAAGAGTGTGCTCGTGCTCAGAATCTCATAGAAATCATGACAATGAATATAGATATTGAACAGAACAGAGAATTTTGCCAAAATCGGTCGGCTTACTTTCTCGAGTTTTTCTTCAATTGTTGCTACTACCTATTCTTTTCTCCGTTTCGGGTAACTTGGAACAACAAGCAAGAAGTATACTTTCTGACCTCCAACTACTTACAAAATGTAAAACTTGTAGCCATACTTGTGTTATGTCATATCATTTCATTATTGCCCCGTCGACGCTTCGAGTACTTTTTCTCGCTGTTTCAAAATGTTGTGCAATAATAAATTAATTAAACTTTGGTATTTTTTTATAAATAATTTTGTTTTTAGGTGATATGCGCAGGTTTCTATGTCATCTTTCTCAGAATTTATTTACTAGAACAAAGCACATATTTGCTTGCCCAGCTTAACGAAATGAGCAGCAAACTTTTAAGCTTTTCTTTTACAACCGCAAGCAACTTTGGAGGAATTATAATGGGAATTCTGTTCATGAAGTTGGTGTGGCTGGATCAGGATAACGTTAGGAAGCTTCTCACTATTACAAGGGTGAAGATGCTCGGAATCAGGAACAGAGGAAGACGGCGGGTTATTAACTTAATCCAGATTTTTACTGCACTCCTTTTAGCCTGCTTCTCATACTTGGACTTTTTAACTCTCCTCACCAGAGAACACCCTGCTCGGAAAGTTCTAAATATAATCCACGACCTAAACAACACCTACCCTTATGAAATGGAAACGAACACCAACGGACTGTCTAAATTGATTCAAGTGATGAGAATAATTGTGGAGAGACACTTGGAAAACTTTTGCGCAGCCTCCGTAATATTTGTATTCCTCTTAAGCTGCTCTTTATTTGCGATGTCATGGGAATTTCAACATCGGTTGTCTCAAGAAAGTACGGTTGAGGGTTTAACAAGTTTTCGCGCATTGAGGGGGAAAATTGATTTTATTAATAAACTGTTAGGTAATTATATCCTCGCCTTTTACCTCTCCGCCGTTTCCTACTTTTGTGAAATTCCCGAACTCCTTTTAGGTTCATACTTTCAATCGCAGCCATACACCACGGCAGTATATTTTGGTCTTATCGTAGCAATTTGGATATCATTACCTGAGTTTCATAGATCTATTAGTACTTGTTTCGTAAAATGGTACGAGGCTAGGATTTACAGCAAAATTTCGGCATTTGAAGAGCTCTTCAGCACAGTCTATGTTACAGCAGGGGAAAAGCGGCAAGTACTAGCATTGAGAAATGAGCAATTTGTAAGCGATTGCGTTTCGAAAGTTAATGCTTTGAGAGGCGAGCTGTACATGGAACCATTGGCCTTGACGTGTCGTCTATTTGCAGTGACCTATACACTACTGACTTCGGTAAGTGCAAAATTAGGAAACTTGATGAAATTAGAAGAACTGAATTAAAAAATATATTTTACAAGTACAGTGTCATGCATTTCATTTGTGATTAAATAGGTACTGGGCCTAGTTGTCACCTATTCCATCATAATTATTCAGACTCGAGTAAATGCATAAATGAGTTTACGAATCAGCAATGTGCATGTGCTGTTACATTTTAAAATTTTGTATTCTGTCCTTAATCACGCAGAGAAGTGCATCAAGTTCAAAAGGAGACTTATAAAATAAGGGTGAATGTAACTCGCTCTCTGCTTTCTTTAATGCTATTCCGAATTTCATGGAATCATTTCTTTGCGTAATGTGAACTTGTCTGTAACTGTATATTTTAGTGCAAAGAATATGTGCAATTAATAAGCTTCACCTGTTAGCTCCTAAACATTTTTCCTCTGTTGACGTTTGACATGCATATGGAAGGAAGCACAGTGTATTTTAAGTTATATTTGTTTGTAATTCTGTTCCAGCTTTGTTTGCTATGGGATGGAAAAACATTCATCACGATTAGATTGAAATCATACCTTCTGAATTGGTTTCAGGCTTCAATAAAGGCAAACGCTATCACTACAATTTTATGTACATACCTAATCAGCTTCAATTATCGTAAATTAACAATTATATTACCAAGGCAATACTTTTAATTTGGAACAAGCCAAGAGAATTTACTGGTAGTTTCAACTGGGAAAGAAGCAAGTTCTCTAACTAGTGCATGGAAATGGCGAGACCTAATAGTCCGTTCCAAGCCTCAATGAATGCAAATGGGGATACTGTACAAACCATAGGGTCAAATCTTAACGAACAAAAAATGTCCCCTCTAGAGATATTCTTTAATTGCGCCTACATTCTATTGCTTTCTCCATTTCGAGTATCATGGAATGATAAGCAAGGAGTTTATCATTTGACCTCACACTGTTTACAAAACGTAAAGTTATTATTTTTAATATTATATTTTATAATCCGAGTTCTAAAACACTATTTCAACCATAATTGATTAAAATCCTTTCAGGTTATCTGCTCAGGATTCCATATACTTTATCTAAAATATTTTGTTTTCAACATTATCCTTCTCTTTATCCAGTTCAAAGAAATGAGCAGCCAGCTATTAAGCGTGAGTTTTAGCATCGCAAGTAGTCTAGGTGGAATTCTAATTGGTATGCTCTTCATGAAGTTAGTATGGGTGGATCGGGATAACGTTATCACGCTTCTCACAATTACAAGGGTGACCATGATTGAAACCGGAAACCGAGGAATACGACGAATTACTTCCGTTGTCCAATTTTTATATGTATTCTTTTTGGCTTTTTTCTCATATCTAGACTATTTCACACTACTTACATCGGAACATACGGTGGGGAAAGTGACCGATCTTATATACGTTTTAAATAGCACCTACGTCTACTACTCCAAAGGGCTAGAACTGACAATGGATGAATTTTGGAAGTTTCTTCAAATTCTATCATTTTTTGGCGAACGTCACGTGGAAAACATTTCCCTTGCAATCACATTATTTATATTTCTTGTCGGTTGTTCTCTATTGGCATTGGCAAATGAGTTTAAGCATAATCTTTCCAGTAAAGGTACTTTGGAGGGAATGGCATCTTTCCGTGAAATTAGATTAAAAAAATGGATCTAATTAATGAGATATTAGGTAATCACCTTTTGACCTTTTATATCGCCGCCGTTTCCTACATCTGCGAAATTCCAGAACTCGTGTTAGGTTCGAATTTTCAATCACAGCCTTACACAACTATGATCTATTTCGGGCTTATCACTGCAATTTGGACAACATTTACTGAGTTTCATAGATATGTGAGTAGCGCCTATTTGAAATGGTATGAAACAAAGATTTACGGCAAAATACCTTCATTTGAGAAGGTCTGCAGTATGTACAACATCTTGTGCGGGTGGGCTAAATTGTCAAGAGTTCTCAGTTAAAGAGGAGCAGCTTGTAAGTGAAAGTTTGGTGAAAATTAATGCTATAAGAAGTGAGTTGTACATGGAGCCCATTGCCATATCTTGTCGCTTATTTACAGTTACTTACTTATACCCTTCTGACTTCGGTAAGTATCGTGGGAAACAGTTATAAAATTCGAAACAATTTCATACAAACGTCGTCATTTGCTTCGTAGAAATGAAATTAATCTTTATTTTCTTTCCTTTAAATAGATTCTGGGCTTGGTTGTCACGTATTCAATAATTATAATTCAGACAAGATTAAACAAATAGTTAATTTCGTATAATGCATCCACATTTCAAGCTTGCAAGAGTCACGGTAGTTTTGTTCGCTTCCCTTTATGTATTTGCAAGTTACATACCTACTTAACTTGTTGCAATGGCAACGATAATTATCTACACTAAAGTATACTGCTTCTAAATAAATACTTATTACAAATGCTCTGTCGTGTCAAAGCCCACTCGGTCTGTGCTTCCAATTTTGTTATTTTTCACCTTTGAATGCCCATTGTCGTTCAATGGAATGATGGAAATGAAACTCTGATTGGTAGTTGTGATTCCAGTTTGTGCTTTGATCTCTTCAATATGCTCGTACATGCTAAAGCCAAGTTCTGCCTTGTCTAATCCTTCTTCCTCCTCTTCTGGCGATGCTCGAATATGAAGTCCTGGAATCTTGTTGAGAACAAAGAGAATGATTGCTGTCATTGCAAAGGACCAGCCAAATCCCGCAATAGAATCAATGGCTTGCCATCCCACTTGAACCCAATTTCCATCTAGCCACCCTCCATCAATTTCCTGACCATCAACTGCTGCTATGCTCTTTTGCGCAAAAATTCCTGTTAGAATATTTCCAACAATTCCGCCAAGACCATGACAAGAGAAAACATCAAAAGAATCGTCCACGCGAAGAATGTGCTTGGAGCACATGGCAAAGTTGCAGACGAGAGCTCCAATAAATCCGAATGCCAAACTGGAACTTGGGCTCACATATCCTGATTTCATAGTAAAATTAAATAATTGATGTGCACTATGATTTGAAGTGTCAAAAACAAATCTGCTTCCAATATTTTTGTATACCAGATGCTGGAGTAATGCTGACCAGACCGCATATGGCTCCAGCACAGAAACCTAACGCGGACCACTTTTTGCCATGTCGGAAGTAATCAATTACGCTCCAAGTAATTCCACCTGCCGAAGCCGACAGATTGGTTGTGATCATTACAGTCACTGCCCGTAAATTGGGGTACAGTCCAGAGCCTGCATTGGCGATTAGCCATCCGCACCAGATAAAACTGGTTCCAATGAAAACATGGGTCATGTTGTGTGGAGGCCGTTCAGTGGTATCCTGCCGTTTTCCCACCATATATGCATAAGCCAAAGCAGCGGCACCAGTTGAGATGTGCACGGGAGTGCCTCCTCCAAAATCCAACGCTGTAGGAAATTCGTATTCATTAAAACAAACAATTATTATATACCAGTTATAAGATCACGTTCTCGCTTTACTTGCCTCCAAGTTTGTAAGACCACCCGTTTCTGTTCCATGTCCAGTACGTCAGAAAGTCGAATACCAAAGTGGTCCACAAAAAGATAAAGACGACTGTCGGAAAAAAGCGCGCCCGCTCTGCCACACCACCGAGAATAATAGTTGGAGTAATTACTGCAAACAGACCGTACCAAATACCAGCTAAGAGTTGAGGGACCTTATCATTTGTAAATGTGGGCATGTCATCCACATTCCGTAGAAATAAATGATTCACGTCTCCAATAATTGGATTGCCTGTGTCACTCAGGCAAAGTGAAAATCCGATAATGTACCACTGGAAGGCAAAATAAAGACAAATTAGTGAGCTTAAAGAATTTCTGAATTTCATGTACAAAGAAAGCTTTATATTACTTCATACTTGAATTGAAACAACTGCACAGCTCCAGAGACACAGCATCAGCAAACTGAGGGAGCTTTTGCTTCGAGCCATTCCATTGTAAAAGAAACCCACCCCTGGTATTCCAATCCATTTTAATAAAGTATTATTCAGTGGTTTTAGTATATACCTAATCTCATATTTAATTTTATCGATTTTCAATTTCAACTTTACCAGGTATCATTATCCAGGTTAGAGCAGTAGTCATAAGAAGCCATGTAAGTACTCCTGAAATGTATATTACGTCGTGCTTGATAAATTTGTCCGCAAGTTTTTGGTAAAATGCCTTGCAAATAAGTTATGTGAAATTGAAATTACAATTTGTTCCCACCTGGATCATACTCCTTTGAAACGTTAGGGGTATCCACAGCCATTTTGCTAAGAGGTTATATTTTTTCAATGGAAAATTGTAAATTAACCTGGCAGAGTTGTTCTGTCCCTGTAAATGAATCGAAATCCATGAGTATTTAGTGTGAACTGCAAACCAAGCTTAACAAATTTAGATTTTCTTTCGTCCAGTATACTTTTGATTAGTGCTTGATTTTTTAAATTGCACAAACTTCTCAATAACCGTAAATCAGGCAGGATTCCAGGTTTAGGCTTCAATTTCTCGAGAACCCAATATAGGCGTCTTTTTCAGTGAGATCTGAGTGTGGAATAGAAAATGAAAGGCGTGCTTTAATTAAAACTGTTTCATATTTGCATCTGACTAAATCCTTAGTAGCTTGTGGCATGCAAACAAACGCGGTTCTATGAGTTCAAACAGATAACATTTTATGATGATGTATATGAAAGAACTATCAAAAAATAATGAAGCTATAAAAACGATGGAATCAGAAGCCGTGTCGGTATGTATGCTGATACTAAATGAATGAGAATGTACATATTGTGCCTAGTCAGTGCCCAAAAATAATATATGATCTGTCCTTTTTCCTTTTCCGTTTTTAAACTAATCTCTACTCTGAACTGATTACATCCAGGCTCAGACATAGAGGAACAGAGAGATGACAACCAAATGACTGCACACTAGAATGAACTTATGAAAGTCGGTCGTGAAACAAGTGATGGAATGCAGGAAAGTGGGATTACTGCTCCAGTTTGTCAGTGTAGTTTGCAAAAGTTTAAACAAAAGAAGGATCATGTACATTACACATCTGTAAGCATATTAGAAATCTCTGATTACACTACACGCACTACATTACCCGATCAATCAATTATATTTTTATATAAATATTTTGGCTTTTGTTTATTTAAGATATACGATCGCTGTCAAGATAATATTTGAAATTTGAAAGGAGCCGAATCTTTAATCCGAATCCCAAACAATGGACTACAAAAGTGTGCTGGTATAATATGACCCACATTACAAGTTCCAACTGCTACAAGCACTACGAAAATCTGGTATGAAATATGACGACCTTCTGAACGACCTCAAGAAATGCCACTGTTGAAATTGTTCAAATATGGGGCATATTGATAATTTGGGTTCTAGGCAAGGATGACTAATGAATAAAATCAATAAAAAGGATGTATTCAAAATTACGATAAATTATGTATTACCGTTCAGATTAGATGAGCTTTCGATTAGCGTTTCGATTTCGGTAATGCAATTAGCATTTTCTCCCAAGAAATACAACAAGATATCATACACAAGATACAACAGTGCACAAAACAGAGTCAATATAATTGTATAGGATGGCAAATTATTAAGATGCCACCGAATTCAATTATTGCAGGTATTGTATTAGTGCATGACAACTGAACCACAAGGTGCAACTGAAAACTTGTGAAAAACGCTAGGGTATCTTCATACAACGTGCAATAATGAGGAAAATTGCCAAATTAAAAATAATTTTCGATGTTCACTTAGATCCATATGTTCACATTTAATAGAAGCATTTTCGATTCACATGAAAATTGTCAGCACAAAAGAAAATTTGGGCTAATGAGTGTATTTTTATTTCAAACATGTCCAGAATTAAATAAATAAATGTCAATATAATTCTCCAATTAAAATTACAATGACACCTTTCTGCAAAAGGAAAATTGTAAACCCAAACAAATCATTATTTCTTGTTTCCCCAAACTTTTCATCCATACGTTACGCGTTTAAATAATTTGGGGATGAATGATGACAATTATAGAGATGTTGGAAGTTTCAACTTGGAACACAACCACCACAGAACACACAAAATAAACGTTTACTGACTTCTATTCTTATTGAGAACGAAACGACTGGAATTGGACCACACTACACGCAACGAACTACCTTCCTCGCATTTCCATTGTAATCAAGCTGGTCAGACCTAATCCATCGTAAATCCATCCACGTATTGCTCATGAGTCATCATGATGACTATGAATCTTGGTTTTCAGCAATACCACTGGAAAAGGGAGTAATTTCCAAAGCATAGATGAATCACTGGAGGATAAGTCCGTGCAAAACGGTCCATTAAGGATAAGAGTAAATTCCATCCTTCAAACATGCAAACTTGTGTGAATGAAATTAAAGACTGCTACATGTACTACATACACGTAGTTATTAACAGGAATCTTCATTTTTTCTCCAGTGCGTCTTTGGTTTCAACTTGAAACTTTCAAGTGCCATAAAAATCATTGCAGTATTATTGTAAACATGAGTTAATAATGCTCAAGGACAATATCGGAAGAGAACCCCGAGATTAACTTGCCATTTGCCAATTATTTTTATGCATGAAGAAGTCATAGCGGTCACGAAAGCACCAACTGTTGACTTAATGTATGTATATATGTACATGTAATTGTTAACAATAACACTTTACTTTCAATAGGATAAGCGGCGACTAGACTTTGAAGGAAATACTGCTTAATAATAATCAAAGAACAATACAATTATGGCACAATAGCGGCAATCGACAATAATAATATCACCACTCATTATGGTGGATTTTTAAACATTTGTAGACACGCATGGTGTGAATGAAGTCATGTCATTGTCACCACTACATATGTGATGATGGCATTCACTTCATTAACGTAAACGCCAACTAAAGATTCATGGTCAACAGTTGGTACCTACGTTAGTATTTGCTTCGAAAAGTAGCGTGGGGGCGTTGTTCGGTTGTAATACGATGCTAACACGCAGACATATTTCAATTCTTATACCTAGCGGAAAAATAGTAGAGCAGTAGATTTTCATGACTATGGTCCAATAAGTTGAAAAAGTGAAAAACTGCCTTGAGTATTGACGGGTGCATCAAAACGCTTACCCTTTATTTTTAATCTCGCCTTGCCTTATTCGTTCGTTTGTATCGAATGCGCATGCAATTTTACAGTTAAGATTCCAACGTGCTTTTTAATTGTGCTTTCTGTGATGTTCATTTTCGCTACTTTTTATGACTATTTCATATTTTGTATTAGTTTCAGCCGATCGATGAACCCATGGAACTTTAACGCAGTCGCCATATTATTTATGCTTTTTGTGATCTGTTAAAGAACGAAAATAGTTCAGTATTCCAAAAACCATGTGCGTCCGTTTCCAGCATGGAATTACATTAACATAAGATAAAAAATCACCCACGTCAATTTTTAAGTTCACTAAAATCATTTTTAAGTATATGATCGCCATGCAGTTGTATTAGTCCAGAAGCGTGTCTGTTAAGGTTAAAATTTCTATCGTGTATCATAAATTTCGTGAATCCTATTCTGTATGAATCATGCATCTATTTAGAAATGCACTCAGGACGATTTCATGGCCTTGGTTTGTGTGACAAAGTTAGCATAAGCTTCCACCAACATATTATTATCTATAAATCACACTACTTATTTTTCCCTAGTGCAAACATATTATTTTGCACCGTATATACCTACTAATACTACGTACTTGGAAAATTCATTGTGGAAATTCCTTACACATACATAACACATCCAAATTATTCCCGACTCCGAGAAGGCATTTTATCGAATTGGAATTTAATATTATGTACTTCAGGTAGTCAAGCTACTTTTGTTATAATTAAAGCAACAAATTATAGAAAGTAAATTTTCTTGGTGATCAATTTCTCCAGCCGATATGCTTTATGATGACCTTAATTTCCTTCACATTCTTCATCATTTGAGTGCCACGAAAAACAGGAAAATGATCAAAGTCCGGCGTGACATTAAATTTTGTCCCTGGTCGGTCAAATGGGAATCCCATTGCTCGCCTATCTGGAAAAGGTAGCCCTTGTAATGCTCCACACAGAGGATAATGAGGATACTGATTTTCCCCTTCTTCACCTGCGTCAGATTCATCACTCAAGTATACAATCAACTTAAATGGCACTCCTTCCTTGCTACCTCTCGGAATGAGCAAATTGTTTGGAAAGCCACATGCCCTTCTATTTTCTGGCTTTGTCAAAAAATCGCTATCACCCTGCACTTTGTATAGCGTCTTTATTCCTGGAGTAGGTTCCAATCTTGTCAGCGATGAGTCCAAAGACGATCTTGTAATAACAGTCTTCTTTCCAGGATCAAACTTAACACGAAATCTGTCTAATTCAATGGCTCTCTCATGAGCATCATCTCCTTCCAGTAACTTACCTTCGCTTGTAAATTGTGGCCACAAGAAAATTCTTACCATTCCGTAAGCCACTGATTTGCGCATAGACTGAACAGCAATTACGTAGGTGAATGGCTCATAATCCAACAATTTCAATTGAACTGGCAAAGGCTCATCATGAATTCCACGACAGGGTCGTGCTGCAGTGGCAATGTCAAATGTTTCCGTTCTGAAGTAGGTGGTTAATACGAGTGACTTGGACTGCTGGTTGTCATACGAGCGGGTCAATACGTTGACCGACAATATTGAGATGCCCGGAAAATTAAGCTCTTCCTAAACAAAGTAAGTAGCCGTAAACATTCTACTATTGTCACAAATAAATGGATAAATTACATTGCATCATATTTTTTTACTTTTGTATAAGCTGGAACCGTAAGCTTATATTTTTGAAACACCGTGTCCACCCTTTTATGAATCCTGTAAAAGACCGGATCCCTCATTGCAGTTTCAGAATGAGTTTGAACCGCTGCGATTGGATACTCTTTAGGTCGCATTACTGCCGACACCAAACGGTGAATAAAATTATGGAAGCTTCCATAATGCGCCAAATTAGCAGAATAAGCAGAACCAGGTTCCGCAGTATTTCCTACAATGTTGGTCCCATTCTCCCCCCGACAACTTATATGATCCCCACTTGGTCCCACAAAAAAGCCCTGTTCAATTGCTTGACTAAGTCTCTGAAAATAATCCCGCAGCATACCTATCAATATTCCTCCATCGTCATATTCCCCAAGTATCTTTCCTTCTGGTCTTGAGAAAAATTCGGTATAATTGATCCAAACAATGTCGGGAAAATATCCCACAGGAATCCTGTACTCGGGGTCTAGTTCAAGTGGTCCCACTTCTTTCATACCGTTGCTCATCAATTCTGCATTGTAGCGACAAATCACTTGGTGATGAAAGTAGAGAAAAAGTTCTCCTCTCCTGTCTCTCCGTACCCCGTAAACCCTTTCGTCCCACCAGAATGGATTGTCCATGTGCCAATGTACATGAAACCCGCTTAGTCCAGGATCTGCTGACCAATACGCGAGAGGATCCTTTGGGAATGTAGTTGACATATTAAAAATCCCAGCAGCAGGTAGAACGAATTTTTTGGGCACAAAATACTGTGGAAATATTTCAACTGCTGAGGGTGCGGTTATCGTGTCACTAAATTTCTCCGCTATCACTATCATCACCGCCCAGAATAGCTCCGCTACGCTCACGCGTTGCAGGAGCCATACGGAAGTATTGTAAAATAATGTCCAGTTTTCAGCGTTGTAGAAGAGCACTTTCAGGATCAGGTTCAGTTCGAAAATGTGCTGTGGAGCGTTGGAAAAGGGGAGATTGGTAGGTTGGCCAGATTCTTTAAAAGCCTTTACGAAATTTATCAGATTCCTTATGTCGGTAGGATTTGTGTATTCGTCAAAATGCGTCTCTGGGTCAAAATTTTGATTAATTTTCAGGAGTTCTTTGGCAGCTGGGTCGACATCTACAGTTTTGTTACTGTCCGGAAAACACTGGATGAAAGAGAAGAACAGGGCAATAGCGCGTGTCCGTTCCACTGCAATAGGTGATGCAGCATGTTCCTTGTCATCAGCATGGTATATTGAATTATTGAATGGTACAATTGCCAGAAGAATTAAGCAAAATTTTACGTACTGGACAATTAGTATATATCTGGGAAAGATAATAGGAAACATTTTAATTCATTTTCTGTAAACAATTGTAACAATGTGAAGTTGCAGACTAGCACAACATCACAACAAACCTCAGACTACAATATTGATAGTGGTCTGGAAAAATTTCATAGTACCTAATATTATTTTGTTATGAATAACCAGTACTAATTGTATTAAATGAGGAAAGAAGATGAAATGCGATTAAAACACGTTCAGAAAACTAGGCAGACACGTGACTAAGCTGAATTGCTGATGATTTTATTTGCAATAGTACTAAAGAAATGACATAAATAGTTTCAACCAAATGATTTCAATTTTGAATTAGTGCTGATGACTTCTATAGCTCAAGTTCATTACCTAGCTTGAAATAATATTTTATTCCAATTCAGTACAAATACATACCAATATAGAAAATAGTCGTGTTTGATGCACGCATTATGCGATAATTTCGATATATCAACAAAGCACAAGTCAAGGAATAAACAAACATCCTCTATAATTAATGTTAGATCTCAGCATGCGCATGCCATCATAAATACATACATAAAAATTTTATATGTTTTTTATATATGTAGATTGCTTTAATTGGTGCACCTCAGTTTAAAATTTTGTAGAGGTGACCTTTTCTACCTAAACACGTGTTAGGATATGTCTTACTACTTTTTATGGACAAAATACCCTAGTTTTTGGAATTAACGTAAGGAAATAACGCATAACATATTTTCATATAATAATTGCACAAACTACAATTTCCATCTAGCATTAATCAATACAAGCACAAACTATGCACCTTGTCATATGTATTGTACATGAAATTTGAAATTATATAACCTAATTGCTTTGGCAAAAACTCTCACGAAAATAGTTTTGACTACATTACTGGTACTCCACCACACATTGTCAATTATGCCAATCTTGAATTTTATTATTTTAGATGTACCTGCATATTTCTTCAATTAAAAAATATCCATCATATTGAAAAGTCAATTGTACTAACATTACGAGTTTTTTATATTTTATCTCGAATAAATAGTCAAAGTCAAACTAATGTAGGCAAGCAATCTAACTTTAAATTTAATGTCTGAAGTCTATGCAGCTAAAGTGAGAGGGCAAATATTTTTTATGGGCTTGGTTGGAAGATACGTGCTGTCTTAATCAATATGAAAGAATTCTCCATCGAAGCGTATACGAATGGCCCAAGTTGCACACAAGGGTGTCATCCGTTAAATCAACTTAAATTAAATGTCATCCGTGTCAAACACATCTATAAATTAAAACTCAATTGATTACAAAAAATCCCAATAAAATGGATCTGAATGAAGAATCGACTCCCGTAAATTTTCTGAAAATTTTCCTGACCTTTGCTTATTATGCCCTTGTGTCTCCCTTCCACTTCTCTCAACTGAATGGCACAAAAATCATTTTTAAGACCAAATCATGGTGGTTCCAAAAGTTGCTTTGCGCTCTTTTTATCATTCTGGATAGTCTCTGGGTAATCCAACACATTCGGTCTTCCATTCCAAACGAATCAGAGTTGAAAAATCCCACAACACACTTTCTGCTATTCCTCAGCTTCACCTCTGCATTTTACAAATTGATAATTCTTAAAAAGCTGTGGTTTAACCAATATCAATTTTCAGATATACTGAACTGCATCATTGACAATGCCAACGTTCGTGTTCTTAAAGAAAATTACGCTTCCGAGGAACAATTCATTTCCAAGAAACCTACGGTGATCCTCATTTGTGCAACTTACTTTGGCATGGTTCTCTGCAACATTTTTAGTTTGGGTCAGCGAAGGCATTGCCAGGATCCGCTTTGGAGTTTCCAACAAGCCTGGAAAAGTATTGAAAATGACGCAAAATTTTTATTTTTTCGTGGCGAAACGGAGCAATGTAGCATGTGGCTCAGTGCTGCTTCAGTGTTGGGACTCATTCATTATCGTATATGGAGCTCAGTCTGTGATCTCATTCTTATCATGGCTGTGTTAACCCTTTGGGTCCCTTGCACATCATTTTCAAGATTTCTCCAGCAGCCAGGAGACATTGTCGTATGGTGTCAAATTGAAAGATACTTGGACTATCTTAACGCATTGGCAAAGATGATTAACATTTTATTTGGAAGTCAGATAACCGTTTTCTTGGTCGAATCTGTCATCTTTTACGCCATAGGTTTCAATACGATCATTGTAAAAGGTGGTCTACTTGGTCCAAAGTCGGGCATTTATGATTGGGGTACAGCCTTCAGACTCTTATTCTTTTTTGGAAGTGCACTAGCTACACTCGTCTATGCTGCTGACGTTTGCAACAAAATGGAAAGTTTGAAGGAATGGATGTCTCGCAAGGAAAATCGAATGCAGGTGGAAACACGCCAATTTCAGATGGTTCTCAATGATTTGGATAGACGCTTGGTGGCAGTGAAAGGCAGTAATATATTTCCGATTACAAATGGTGTCGTCGCAACTGTAAGCGTCAATTTAATCAACTTTGAAATTAATTGTCTCTCATACCTAGCTAATATCATTGTCCGTGTTTGCAAATTTTCAGATAGCAAGCATCACAGTGACATACTTCATTATATGCATACAGGCTTAATTTTTTTATTCAGAAAGCTTTTGTAGCATCTGCAATACATTCATTTTTAACTACTTCTGTGATTTCATGACTGAATAAAAATGAAAATGTCTTGTTTTCAAGATATTGATCTTGAATTGCTTTGTATTTTAGATTCAAATACTTTTACATAATCTCGCCAATTTGAAAAGTTGTTTGTCGTTGAGACGCAAGTTCACAGCAAGGTTAAACCAATGCAAGAAAGAGTCGCGTGAAACGCATTTTGCTGGCATATTATTGTTCCGTGTATTTGGAGGTGTGCCAATGAAAGGAATGAACTGAACTGCCGAGGAAAAGTCACAGGCTGCTGAGTGGTGTGAGGCATTTGAAGCAAATAGTGAGAGATATTCGCTACATCGCTAATCTACTAAACTATAATAGCTACACGTTTTTACGATTTTTTGTAGTCTGCTACAGTTCATTTTGCTACTTGGATATTCATGCAGTAGTTTACTTCCAAAATTCCGCAAACACTGCTACTGAGTTCTTCCTTTTACCTTCACTTTCAATCTTTCAGCTTCCGTTGATAACAAGCCATGCGCAGGAATTTGAGATCTGTGTCACTGTGCCCCAGTATACTGTCCTAATTGATAATCACACAACCTCACCACCTTTTCTTGCTACTTGTCAATTCTACTATGACCTGTGCCATGTGTTGGGCTATCTTTTCTTGTTTGTGACGGTGCTCGTAAGGAGCCCAAACCAAGTTGCGCACCTGACAACGAGACCTCTCCACACTTCTGCAAACCTGTACATCTGCCTGTACGCACCTCTGCATGTAACAAGTACCGTTTTGTTTACTTCCTCTTGTTCTGATTTTACTTTTCTTCTTCCTCATTCTGGGCAAGGAAACAGATCAAGTAAATCAGCAACTCTATAAATCAATTTTATATACATAATTAATTTTCGCAAGTAAAAGGAAATTGTACGTGTAATCCAGTTGGGGATATCATGAAATTAGAAATTAGATTCCTCTTGATTCTGATACTTGTGGTCAGTGAAGGAAAAACGTGTGGTAAGCCATACCTCTGTTTTCCAAACTAAATTACAATGCCACAATAGATTCGTGATCAGTTCGCTTTATGATTTGTAAATTTCATTGTATCCACTCATTTTTTAAAACTTGATTGCTCCCCTTTTCAAAAAGATGAGGTGAGCCGAAAGAGATTACCTCGGCTTGGAAGAGGCTTGCGAAAGGAATTTTACATGGAACCAGACTACATTGAATTGAACCATGGGTCTTACGGTACTTATCCAAGGGTGGTTGGTGATAAGCTGCGCGAGTATCAAGTGCGAGCCGAAAGAAATGCCGACCTTTTCCTCCGACGTGAAGTCAAGTCCGAACTTGCCAGCGTTCGTCGTACGCTTGCCGAACTGGTTAACGCGGACGCTGAAGACATTGTCATTGTACCCAACACAACAAGTGGAATGAACGCCATATTCCGAAGCATTGTGTTTGCCTTTGGCGAAAGAATCCTGCACCTGAACACCATCTACGCTTCCATGGGAAGTATCATACAGTACATTGTGGATTACAGCAACGGAGCAGTTTCAAAGGTCGTTTTTAACGTCACTTATCCCATGAGTAATGAAGAATTTCTCCAAAAGTTTGACGCGTTCCTGGATGAAGTTCATGACCCTGAAAAACCAATTCGCATAGCTCTGATTGACCACATCACTTCAGTGCCTGCAGTGGTCAATCCCATTGACAAGATCATTCCAATGCTTAAGCAGAGAAATATTACCGTTTTAATTGACGGAGCTCATGGAATAGGTCAGGTTCCTATTAATATCACTGCCTTGGACCCGGATTATTACGTGACCAATTGTCACAAGTGGTTGTATGCTCCCCGTGGCACTGCAATGCTCTACGTTAAAAAGAAGCACCAAGGAACAATTCATCCTGCTCACATTAATGCTGCATACACCCAACCTAGTAACTTTCAGAATGAATTTTTCTGGACAGGTGGTTTGAGAGAAAACTCTATTTTCATCACGTACTTTTTTATTACCCACGGTTAAATAATTAATTCATAATTGGGATTTTAATCACTTTACATGAACAGGCACAATGGACTATAGTCCTTACCTGACTGTTCCAACAGCTCTTCAATTTAGACGTGATGTTGGAGGCGAGCAAGTTATTATGCAATACAATCACAACTTGGCGCGTTTGGGTGGTCATCTCATGGCGTCACGCTTTGGAACTCGGGTGCTGCAACACAGCGATCAAATTGGGAGCATGGTGGATGTGCAACTTCCAGTGAATAATCCTGATGACCCTAGGCTTTCCATTCCAGAATGGTGGGTTGACGAGCAACTTTACAAGTATCCAAACACCTTTTCCCCAGTTTACAAGCATAATGGTCACTGGTGGGTGAGAGTGTCCGCGCAAATTTACAATGATATTACCGATTTTGAAGCCTCTGCCGAGCACTTTCTCCGCATTTGCAAGGAACTGAACGGACTGAAAAATCACACTGCCATAAGTAACTCTATTGAACATTTTTAGAGAATTATTTGAAATATAGCTGTGTATTATGTACTGCATAATGCATGAATATTAAACATGTACTAACATATTTGCAAGTTGTTGTTAATTGCCATTGAATAGTAGGAATAAGCAAAAATTTCAGAATCCAACCTTTCCGTAACTATTCTACGAAAATTATTGAATAGAGTTGCATGCCAAAATGCGAGCAGAACAAAATCAAGATAACATATATGGGATTTGGGATATACACATGCTATATGGGAGTTTTACGCAGAGAAATACTGTACTGGAACCGGAATGAAAATATTATTGTACTCATATAACATTCTCATCCTTTCCATAAGTCCATCCATCATCATGCAGCTCATAATATCACCAATTCATGCATTGCTTATCATCAATGATGATTCATCATATCATCCTTATTTTGTAGTTTCCACTTAGGTAGGTATTTGATGTTTATACCCATTCAATATACATACAACATGAACTTCTCCAGTCTTCCAGCTCTCCAGCCAAACAGTGTTTGTTGCTCTCCCATGTCCCATCACCAGCGTGACATAAACATTCCCAGAGACACCCGAGTTTTGGAGTAGAGCAGCCAAACAGGTGTGACTTGTTGAAGTTTGTAGTTTAACATGTATTCTATACTGCGTGATATCAGCTGGATAAAAAATTCGAAAAGCTGAACAATGAAAACTGAAAATACTGCTCAAAAGCATCATTAACCGTACTCGCATTTTTTACCAAACACTTGTTCCAAAATCTACTACATAATATCATTCGTATTATTACCTACAATACTCGTGCGAATTTGTCATGCATTGCATATCTAACAAAGTGAGGCAAGCGGGAATGCTATTATTCCTGCTCTCCGTGGTGTCATGGGCGTCTGCAGCAAACATTTTATTTTTCTTCGGACTGTCAACCTACAGCCATCGTATAACGGCATGGCCACTCGTTGTCAAACTGGCAGAGCAAGGCCACTCCGTAACGTTCCTGCAGACCTCTCCCAATAAGAATCCGCATCCCAACGTGACGGAAATGGTGCCAACGGGAGTGGAAAAGCCGATACCCCCAGATTTTGTCAATTTGCGTGTTCAGCATGGCAGACTTGTCATTCCTGTGATGGTATTTATGCTCCCGAAACTGGGAGCAGAAATGTGCACCCAGTTCCTTAACAGCACGGAAAATGTTGAGTGGGTGAATAAGCAAAAGTTTGACTTGGTGGTGGTTGACGCACTCTTCAACGACTGCGGATACGGCCTGGCTTGGAAGTGGAATGCGAAAACGATACTTTTTGGGACAACTCATCTATTTGCATGGTTTCCAGACACGTATGGATTTCCGGACGAGAGCGCCACCATACCTGGTCTACTTTCTGCACAAGATTTGCCACTGGGATTTTTTGGGAGAGTCAAATCAGCACTATTCTATCTGTACATTTATTTCAGCAAGGAGTACAGATCAGTGACGCCATTGGATAAACCTCTCAGGGAAAAGCTAAATATGCCGGATATGCCCTCCGTTTCGGATATAATCAAGAATACGAGTCTGATTTTCTTAAATACTCATTTTAGTGAAGAGTTGCCTAGATCGTTACCACCGTCTGTGATTTCTATTGGAGGGATGCACGTGTCTGAAAGCGTGAAGCCACTCCCCAAAGAAATGGAAGAGTTTATCAAAGGGAGTGGGGATAACGGTTTCGTTTATGTCAGCTTTGGGAGTGAACTGGACATGGCAACATCGCCTAGTCACATTCGTGAAATTTTCTTTAACGCTCTTGGCAAAAGTAAGGCGCACTTTCTTTGGAGGTGGAATGGGGAACGACCAAAGGAAATGCCCAAGAATGTACTAACTTCGTCTTGGATGCCCCAACAAGATGTTCTTGGTATTATTTTCTTTTTTAGTAGAATATGCATATAGTAAGTTTCAAACTTTAGATGACAAAAAACTATATTTTATAATTATTCATAGGACACCCGAAATGCAGAGGCTTCATTACCCATGGAGGTCTTCTCAGCATGCAGGAGGCTGTCTATCATGCAGTTCCAATGATTGTCTTTCCAATTTTTGTAAGCAACTCTATGTAATTTTGCATGAAGATTTATGTACCTACCTATCTAATATCATTATTTACTAATTAAAGGCGGAGCAAGATTACAATGCGGAACGACTACAAAGAACTGGTCGGGGTATTCGTCTCGAAATTGGTACTCTTACTCAATTCCAGTTTGATGATGCCATAAACCGTCTACTTACGGATCCTAGGTTAGTCCTTTCAAAACCAATCTTTCTGAATATTCTATAACATAAAATTATATGTTCACAAGGATAAAATAATTGCCATAATTTTCCTAATTGTGTTACAGTCTAAAGCAACAAATGAAGCTGGCATCAATTCGGTTTAAGGACCGACCAGAGAGGCCCGTGGATACTGCAGCGTGGTGGGTGAACTATATGATGCGTCATGAAGACACGAGCTTTTTCAGACCGCTAGGCGTATCTCTGAATTGGTTTCAGCGCCGGCAATTGGACGTGTGGAGCTTCCTAGTGCTCTGCTTACTACTATTTAGCTGCATCTCAGTGAAAATAGTTGCTAAAATACTTCGTTGGTGTTGTAAAAGAAAAGAGAAAAGCACCGTGGCACAGTCCAAAAAGAAAAATTAATTTAATCAGTCCTGGAACATATTTTATTAAATTATTTTAAAACTAAAGTAGGTACATATCTGTACGGAATGAATAATACAGCAATTAATATTTATTTAAATAAATGTATGTACGTTCCTAATTTACAAGTGTTGGGACAAGAAAATAATTCAATGGCTTAAAATAGTTAGCACAATAATAGCACTTTAACCCAACTCATCGCCTCCTGCCAAATCCGAACCTTCCTTGTTGCCTTCCTCCCCTCCCTCCTCTTCCCCCTCTACCTCCACCACGTCCTCTCGTATTTGTGTTTGCTGCTCGAAGCGTCGGAGGAACGTAACGCTTGGCGGCTACTTTCTCACATGAATCGCACATCCCCCCAGCTTGTTTATTGCACTCAATGGAAACCTATTTTATAACAAAACAAAGTAATCGTTAGAATCATTAGTCATGCTATCAAATCATGGAATCGTGTCAATTTAAAGGCTACACTAAACATATTTAGTTAAAGTACCTCCTTGGAACACTTGTTGCATACTATCTCCACCATTTCCTTACAGATAACTGTAGCTGTATTGACGCAGCACTTCAAGTTTTGAAAATGGCCACATGTGAGTTTTTTCTCAATCAGTACGTCACACTTGTGAGTATTGCCGTTGTTATGGCAATGAAGTAATGCTTTGTGCCCACAGAGCAGATTCTTCTCCACTTTCTCGACGCAGGGAGAACAGCCCTCGTAGCAAGCGTGTTCAAAGGAACATGGATGGCCTATAATAACATATTGACATAAAAATATTTAACTTGCGAAAAATATACAAAAGTTAATTAAAATGTCGGTAAAACTACAGTTGCATTACCGTAAGGGCATTTCTTAGGACATTCGGTAATCTGAAAAGTACACTTGTGGGCATCAGGGGCAACGTGACACATGATAAACTGTTCATGCCCACAGGGAAGACTCTTCTTGACCTTTCTAATGCATTTGTGATCCTCTGTTGTCTTTCTACATTCCATTTTAACTTCATGACCACACTCCAAGGGCACGTCAACAGTAACATTGCAAGGGAAACATTTCCGGTAGCATTGGTGACCAAATTTACACGGATGGCCTGCGTCGCAAGACCGCTCACATTTTTGAGTGCACAAGTATTTCACATGATTAGGATCATCAGTCACGTGGCAATTCTGCTTGCACTCATGGCCACAGGATAACGTTTTCCCACATTTTTCAGTGCATTTGGGATTGGCTGAGCTCCAACAGGGTAGTTTTTTCTAAGTAAAATAATAATAATAATCAGTTAACAGATAGATAACCATTCAACATACAGATAACTACAAGTTGAAATAAAAATGACTTACCACATGAAAGCATCCTTTTATAACAACTTCAGCCATCTCACTACAGCGAACGTCCTTCACCGCTACATGACATTTCAAAGTGTGCTTGTGGCCACAAGTAAGCTCCTTTTCAACCTTCACCCCACACGTGACCAGATCCACGGATATATGACATTTCATTTTCTTGGTGTGCCCGCATCTCAAATCTTTTTCCTCCATAACATCGCACTTTACTTCGCTCAATGACTGGTAGCACTTGAGGATTTTCGAATGGCCACAACCCAAAATCTTCTCGTCCTCCACATCACATTTTACCTCCTCAGGTGGAACGTCACATTCCACCATACGGACGTGTCCACAAGGCAGTGTTTTCTCCACCAGCACTACGCATTTACGGTTTGAAACATCCACGTGGCATTGCACATCCGACAATTTGTGGCGTAGCTTACAAGAGAGCTCTTTCACTACAAGTTCAGGGCATTGGACGGTGGCCGGGTCCTTGTGACAAGCGACAGTTTTCTCGTGGCCACATGGTAAAGATTTTGACACCGGAGCCATACAAGGTGGGCATTTAGTGGAACATATTCCAATGCACTGATGATTTCGCTCACAAGTTTTAATGCATCGCTCTTTGCACTTGTAATTTTTATGGTCTTGATCATAAGCATGACAAATTTGGGGGCATGCATGACCACACTGAAGCTTCGCGTCACAAATCTGAGCACATCCACCATATACGAGAGGACGGAAGTCCCTTCCTGTTTGTGCAATGGTGATATTGCCATGACGCTCACAGATAAGCTCAAGAGCATTTCCAACGTTCCCTCCGTCTTTTAGTTTCTTGTGAATTTTTCTCCAAGTTTTGCTAGCTTTCATCATCCCATCCATGTTGGCTACTACAAACATTCCATGTTTGGCTCTAGATAGGGCGACACAAATCCGGTTGTCCTTGCGAACAAAGCCCACCTTATCTTCGTCGTTGCTGCGCACCAACGATAGCAAAATGAGGTCATTCTCTTCACCTTGGAAATTGTCCACGCAAGTTATACGGACGCCACGACATGATTGAGGAATCAGTTTTTTGAGGAGGAACATTTGACCGGTGTAAGTTGTTAGGATGGTGATTTGTTTGTGCTCATAGCCCTGCTTGAGCAAGTACTCACATAACGCGGTCAAAAATTCTGCTTCGTAGTAGTTTGATTTGCTAAGTAGATCCGGATCCTGTCAAAATTAAATGCGTATTATGTAAATGGTATAGAAAGGGAATGGAATACAAATATCTGTAATAAATAGAAATATATATCTTTGAAACTAACTAACCGTATCCTCGCGTTCATGATGAGTGATAAAGAAAAGACTCTTATTTACACCCATTACTGGTGGATACTCATGGACTTTGACATGGTCAAAAAGCTCCGTGTAAATAGGGCCGGTAATTAAATTGGAAATTTCTGGGCGCATCCGATGCTGCGTCTGTAGAAATAAGATTTACAATTACCTTAATTTCCACTACAATGCCTGCAAATGTCACATAATCATGGACGAAAATATAACATGTAGCCAACCTTTAATGTGCAGAATGGAACTCCGTTCAGAATCATCCGCTCGAACAACGAAACGTCCAGTCGATATTTCGTCTCCAATTCAAAAATGCTCACACTGGGACGGAGTTGCAAGTGATCCCCAATCAGAATCAAATGCTTACAGTCTTCAGTCAGCGAGGTCACCACGTGACTTTCCAGTATTTCGGCCGCCTCCTCCGCTATCACTAAAGGTAAAATCATGATCAGATTAATAATTGGTGTAATATAGAAGAGCTTTATTTTAATAAATTAATTTAATCTTAAAAGTAATCTTTGTAATAATGCTTACCAATCTCAGGTTTAGCAAATTCTAGCAGTTGATGATTTTTAGCAGCCCCAGTTGTGGTCATCCCAATAATATCAGCGTCTCTCAAAATGCATCCATCCAACTTGTTCCGTTGTTCAGTGAACTCTTTTCTTGCTTTCTCTAGCTGCTTCTCCACCTCGTCGCGATACGCCTTCGCTAGTTTCAACGCTATATCCACGAGCCTAAAGTAAATGCCCCATTTCAAGCGGATAGGAAGCTTGATGACATTTTGACTCTCGACAACATAGCCCAAGCCGTTGTCAGTCTCATGAAACACCTTGTCCAAATTATTAGGTACCGCCAACCAGTCATCCTTGTACATGCCAAAAATGGCAGAAAACAAATTAGCCCGATTGTTGTACTCCACTTTAGTCCTTTCCAGGTCAATCAATCGGGACTGTGCCCAGAGTAACATCTCGTAAGAACTATCGTAATATCTCTCTGCCATAATTTTTTCCTCCAAGTCTTTGTACTCACTGAACGCGACTTTAAGCTCCCTAATTTTCTGTGTAGTTAAACTCATGCACTGCTTTGTTGAGCATTTATCAATGTATATGGATTGAGTATAAGCATTTCCCTCAATTTTAACCCGAGTCGCCACGTAATTGTCCATCTCCGGCATCCTATGTTCCAATAACTCATCCATGTCGTACTCGTGCTCTTCACCCTTTTCATCTGTCTCGTCGTTACTCTGCTGGTCAACAGTGTTCTTCTGAACAACTCCTTCAGGATCCCCATTTGCAGTAGCAGTGCCGTTTACAATTGTTGGTGCCTTAGCTTTAGGCTTCACCACAAACAAATGTGAAACAATTTCCTTAAGTTGAAAATCAAGAACCTGGAAATTTTCTTTTCTAACCGCTAGCCATTCCGGAGTTTTGATTGTTTCCCACAAACACTCGGGCAACAATTTCTTGAGTCGATGTCCCACCTTCATGGCTTCAAATCTAAACAGCCCATTGGGATGTGAGAGTTCAGCAATCTCGTAATTCAGCGATTCCAGCGTATTCTCCAAGTTCCTCACAGCGGCATGCGCAGAAGCTTCTTCCATCTTCTGTTCTCTCACAAAATCGGAATGACTGGAAAATCCACCCTGAAGGCGTCTTCGATGTTGCTGTAACGAGTGGTTTCCAAGCGCCTCGGATTTACTCTGACCACCCACACGGACCACAGTCAATTCGGGCATTTCTTGCAAAAGTAACTCCAGAAATTGATCCAACGCATGATTGGTGTAGCAAAGGATGAGAAATGGCGAATGTGGAACCAATCCTTCCCCTTTGTTAAGCAGTAATGTTTTGACTATTTGTAGACCAACATACGTTTTCCCAGTTCCAGGAGGGCCCTGGATAACAGCCAGTTCTGAGGTCAGTGCCATCTTCAATGCTTCATACTGATCTGGATCAAGACTCATGCGATCCTGGATTAGTTCTGCGGGCCATCTGTCAGGACGGAATGGGTAAACGTATGACTCATGATCATTTTCAATTGGCAACTTGAGCTCCAGCTCTGCGTTGGTGAAGTAAAGGGGATAGCCAACATCAGACGACGCCTTCACGATAAATGTATTCAATGAATTATGCTCAGGTCCGTCGTTCTCCAGAAACAGGAGACTCTGGAGAATCCCCAAATTATACCGGTACGCCTCAAAGTAGGTTTCACATTCAAACATGAGATAAGATGTATTTCCTTCACAAGTTCAATTGCCTGACTCAACTGACACGCGGAGCAATCCACTTGCCACTTCTGCTCGTCTCGGATCTCCATTCCCAACCTTCTTCCGGTTTGGGTCGAAGGGAGGAGCAAGTGTAATTGCAAAAATGGCATTCTTGCTCTTGCAGTGGTCGGAAGTCAGCATGACCAAGCAACCAGGCAAAAGACGCTTCGATTTGTCCCATTTCACTTTGCTTACCAGGCGTTTGGGCAAGCTGAAAATGTAGTCCTGGCTATTATCACGCGACTTTTCAGTGTGCAAAAAAGTAAGGTCTGTGTAATGCCTTACACCGCTGTCCTGTTCAGGATTAGCCCTTCTCCTTCCATTTGTCCTAATGAACTCCTCCCTATGTGTATTTAAAACAAAATATTTTAGTTGGACATTCCAAAGTTTCCAAGATATTGGAAATTGATAATATGCATTTCATCTTGATATTAATTACCTGTTTTTCATAAAATCCTGCACGGCTCTTCTCAATGGTCGGACAAAGTCCTCTCTCAAAAGACGGAACTGGACATCCAAATAGTGCTCAGAGCTTCTGTAGGAACCCACCACCTTGTTCGGACGCAAAAATGGCCTTTCACTAATTAAATCTTGAAGCGTTGGGACGATAGAGATTTCTCTAAAATCTTCGGGTGGCAGCATCAAATCATCCAGGGAAGCGAACTCATTCTCCTTAACTTTCTTCTGTTCCTCCTCAGCATATTCCTTGTTGATCTCCTGAATCCTTTTCTGTAGTTCCGTGAACTCTCCAAGTATTTCCGGATGCGCAACGAGCAAACCGGAAGCGCTCACCGAGGCTCCAATGCAACCGCAAATCAGACTGAGAAGCACATCCTTCCCAAGCAACGGAATCCGTCTCAATACTTCCGCGCAGACCACCTGCAGGTTCGAGAGCAGCTTCCAGAGCTCACCCTGCTTTTTCGACTCTTTTGCCCAGGCAGTGACCAGAGTCGATAATAAGCTTATCACATTGCTGTTGCTACAGGTTGCTGTTAAGATGTATCTCAGCTTTTCCTCCTCCAACGCCTGCTCACCATCTCCACCTATCTCCGTAGCAATAATATGAACAATTTTCAAAAGCAAAGTATGGTCACCACTTTCACTGCTTTTCGTTGCCATCTCCAGCAATAAGGGCCACTCCCACAAGTGCGTGGCGGGAATGGAAGCGATGATCTCATTGTCCGCTTTACTGGAAAGGAGTGTATTGAGCAGTAGCTTTTCGTCAGTATCAGTTTTCTCCGGCGGATTCATGTTACTCACCTTCATCTTGCTGTCCTCAAATAAAACACCACCTATTAAACTCTAGCGTTTAGCCAGCCACTCTGTTTATGATCACTGAACACATTTACTGCTTCTTTGGCAATATAATAGACAACAACTGTTGTCGAATGACCTGTTGACCGACAGAGAGTGACGTTATGCAGTGACCAACGTGTGTAAATATACCAATGACACGACAACGACACATACGGCATAAATATGGCATACGGCATAGCAGCAACTGCAGCTGTTATGATTCCAATCCCAACGCTTTCACGTGAACAAAAAAATACGTTGTTAGATTATACGCAACGTTTTTTAATGCACAGGACAGCATCATGCTTTCCTTTTATTAGAGCCGACGACTGACTCACTCGACAAACGCAAAACAAAGGAGCAACACCACAGCCGAGTAGAACACAGTGCGATAGTAAGAGGTACAAAGTGCAAGCATTTTTAACCAATAAATGCAAGCGAAGAGTGAAGCTTCTGATGTCTGACTGACTGAAGACTACAACAAAAAACTTTAATGATGATTTTAATGAATATCCATAATTTAATTTAACGCACTTTTTTTTGCTGTGGTTAGTAATTCTTTTGTGTTACAAATTATTGCAAATATTGCATGTTACGCATACACGGTGGCACATCGTATGGACATACTTTAATATGAGAATAATAATATGGTGTTCATGGCAGTTTTGACACTTTTACCAATGGAAACGAGAGTTGGAGCTTGATTTTAGTTTGTAGTACATAATATGTATTTACCAGTACTACGATACTACTCATGTTGACAGGAATGAGTGAAATTAAGTTTCTCTGTTAAATAAGAGCCAGTGACTGTGAATACAACTACGTATGTATGAGATGATTGTGATATTCAATAGTATTTGTGATAAGATAAAAAATGTACAATCTAAATTGCATGCAAAGCACTATGGACAGAATGCAAATAATATAAGCAAGAAAGTTGGACTTGAGTAGTAGACATATCAGCTAAAAACCATAATGCACGAACATAAAAAATGCATGCGAAGGCCATTCCAGTGTTCATTATTGCTCTACTTCCATTCGATTTATGTTCATATAACAACTCGAAAGAACATTTTCGGCGGAGTGCGGTGGAATGTAATGGCAAATTCAGTGTCTCGAGGAATTATTATAACACGAATATTTTCTATATTATGTGCCGTGCAGTGATGCTATCTATATGCATTACAGTTGAAATTGAACTTTGTTCGAGAAAAATAAAAAGCGTACTTTTTCATACTTATTATACATATGTGTAAGGAAAGTAAAATATATATTTTATTACATAATCACCGTTATATATAATCACATACCTACATTGATAAATTATAACAAGATCTTTACTAAAGAAAACCAAGAAAAGTAGTTGAAAGATATTACGGTAAGTAGTAAATAGGTAATTTATAAATGTAGGTAAAAAATTATGCCTAAACAAAATCTACTGAATTCTATGGTTCGCGTATCAATCAACAAATTGGTATTGAAACTTCAATCAACTAAAATATCTTGTATGTAATACGTAGAAATATATAATATAGTTTGTATGTATCTTTAAAAAAGATATAATTAAATAAATAAATGACATGATTAATTAAATATTTTACAGCGTGTTTCAAATCATTTCAAACTGGAAACATCTAGTTCTGTTTACCACGAGCAAGTACAGCTAAATCAATTCTTGATGTAATTCTTTGTCGTATCCCCTCCCTCTACCTCCTCCACTAGAGTCTACCCCTACCGATCCACCGGATGGTGGGTGGAACGTTAGACTTGGCCGGTGCGACTTAGAAGGTATCACAAATCCTTATGTCCACCTGGAAACATTTTCTTGAAATGCAAAATTATTCATTAAGTAATTAATTAATTTATAAATTAGATTATGCATCTTATCGCGATCAACAACAACCTAAAACTCAGCTAGAGTCGGTTCCTAGTACCAACAAAGAAGGAAAGCATAGAGCTCTCTGTCTATGCCAGAAAAGCAAAAACAACAACGAACGAGAATGAATCCATAATATAATCCCAAGGTGCAAATCAAAGACTTTTTAAAGCAATGACATCCATGAGTTTCAAGTGGAGAGTTCAACAAATGAATACAATATAAATGAGATTTTTATATTTATTTATTAATTATACAGCTTAAATAGTTTGTAGTTAAGTAAAGGTGTTCATTACAGGTATGCCAATAAACTTTAGTGTTCTGTCACAGCCCATGTTTCTTCATAAAACTATTTAGCTCCATGTTTGCACTCAGAATATTTGTATCTGTGGACTCCTCATTTCTGGCTACGTTTTCGAACTTGCTGACGGCCTCCAAAACAAGCTTGCGTAGCAACACTCCGAATCTGACCTGCTTATCAGTTATGCGTTGTCGTATGCTTGCGCACTTGTCAATAATGTCCCGTCTCGCGGAGGAAGGCGATGATGGAGCAGGAATTACATGTTGTTCCTTTGGAAATATTACTGGTAGGGAGTTTATATGTACCATTGACCTGCAAGATGTTTTGGGCCTCTCCATGGATGAACTCGGCAGAATTGCTGGCTTTTTCAAGTTAGTTGGCTTAGGTTTAATTGGTAAACTATTCATGTTGTGGGGGTTCTGCTGCATCTTATCAAATCTGTTGGACATTTCGACCTGTAGCTTGTCGATGAATATTAGAAGAATGTCGTTGTTTCTATCAAGAGAGTCCATACTTTGTTGAAAGACTGAGAGACATTGATCCATCATGCGTTTGTGGATTTCTTCAAGTTGTCTCTTGTTCGTTCCACCTTGATATCTTTGTACCTTGGAATGATTTGCATAGGAATACATCTTATTTGCATATGTGGTCATAATCTTGCTCATGACTGTTTGAGCTAGTCCTCTTTCTGCTAGTACAATCCTATCATTATCCTGATAAACCGATAAAGTGATTTTATCGCACATGTCTTTGAGGAATTTCATTTGCCAAGCCAAGTGATTGGGATACTTCTTTTTGAAATTTTCCATTGTATTATTGTAGGCGGTTGAGTGGAAACGACGCATTTGCTCCTTGTCGGACTCTCCATGAAAGCAGAGGAAGTTGTCAAACATGTTTTTCATCTGATCTTGAAATATTTTGGTACTTTCTACCACCTCTTGAGTGTGGCTCTTGTACAGGGGACTTATATTTTCTAATAGTTGGGAAGTATTGTTATTTTCAGCCAAACTAGCCTGGAGCCACAAAATGAGAGCCTTCTCTACTTTCACAATGTTGTCAGTGTCATTACTTGGCTTCTTCATCTTATCGCTTTGCTTTCCTTTGCCAATTTTGTCTACTGCAGGTTCAGATTTGTCATCGTTTGGTTCTCTCTTGATGTCAATTTTCGGACCTCTGTGTGGTACAGGTGGCTTATTCCCGGGTTTTGAACGAGATGCAAGTTGTTTTGATGGAATGGAGATGTCCAATTCTGCTCTTGCTCTTACTGTCGGATCGACCTTATTTTCATGAAGAAGTTCACTAGGCTGCGTAAGAAGTTCACCAGATTTATTTAAAGTATCAGTGACCATTTCCAAGTACTGTTGGAAGTTTCCCATTTTTATTCGTTCCCCTTGAAAGCTGCTTAGAGGTGGGACCTGTTTCACCCCTGCGGAGCAAAACAAAAAGAAACAAAAAAAGTGACTTCAATTACTTCTTATGAAAACTTCAATATATTCAGTCTTTAAAATATTATCTTACATATTTCTTCCAAAGCTGCATCTTCAGCTGCAGCATCTTTTACCATTATTATCAACTTGGGAGGAAATGCTGGTCGTTTTGAGGCATCATTTGTACCAACGCTGCATTCTTTAACCTTTGCAATATACTTCCTTATAGTTTGCTAGTAAGTACAAATTAACATGATTAATCATTGTCGTAAATAATTTCATTCATGTTATAAAATGTATTCAAATAGGTACCAATTTTATACCTTATCATTTATATGTGAGGCTAGAATCGTAGAGCTTACTAACGCGGTAAAGCTTTCTAAAATGTTGCCGGAATTGGGGTCAAGGGTTGCAAACAAAATCCAAACGAGAAGGTCACCATCACCTTGTGTGAATTTCTCAGGTATCAAAAGAGGTTTCGGCCACATATAAATCCCGGGAGAATTATCGTTAGTCTTATTGTCGCTACTGGAAGCTCCGGAATTGTCCATTATAGTAAGGGAATTATTAACAACTTGTGTCTTATCTAGACTTTCATGAGCCCTTATGAGCCTGCTCGTAAGTAGTCTCCGTGAGTGGTCATCCATGGAGGATCCAAACACTGAAATAACTCCCACATGACTATTTTTAGCATTACTCCCTTGCAAAAAACTGCTGGTAATCTTTTGGAAAATAGTGGAATCCAGGTAAACTTTTTGGTTCCCGGTTAGTTTGTCCGGTGCACAATACACGATTTTGTTACTAGCGCTTAACAGTAAATCCATTTTGACCACCTTATTTACTATTAAATGAAAGTGCAACCTGTAGAAGCTAATAAAAACCTTTGTGATTGTGATATGATTTTGAGCACTCATAATATTGCACGAACTACGAATTCTTTTTGATTGTATAAACATTAATGAATTTGTTTGTTCATTTTGATGATCGAGATAACCAACCGGCATTAGTATCGCCATTTCACAACATCATCAGTTTCATATAATTCAAGTACGACAAATTGCTCAACCTTCAGCCGAAACAACAGACCAAACTTATCTACCCTGCGCATTTGCTGATAAGTTGAAAAAATATTAAATCGATCTTTTCATATAACGCATTAGGAATAATAATATGACATGGTTAATACTTTATTGCTTAATTCATAATCAATGTACCTATTAGAAAACGGTAACATTTATTTTATTTTTACAGCATTTTAGTCCAAAAAACATTTTAGGTCAAGGGAGTTCACGTTGCCCCAACTCGTGTTTTTGGTTTACGATCTGGATAATTGCTCAAACTAGAAAATAGGGCAAAAACATTTACATGTATTTATATCATATAAGCTAAAGTATTAAGGGGATCTTCGGCATCATTACATGTATGGAAACAAAACTGCCATTTAAAATACATAGTAACGGAACAAAGACTGAGTCCCAGAGGACGATACCACCCACACTTTTGGAGGAACTACCCGATTATCTCTGCAACTATTAGAACAATCGATTATTCCTCTTCACTGTTTGTACTCTAATATCTTGGAAATCGAAATCCGTTGCATTTATGTTTATACAATAATGCACCGCTGAGATATTCGCAATCAAAAAATCGCTATTTTGATTTCGAATATCTCAGCGGTCTATTATTGTATAAACATAAATGCAACGGATTTCTATTCCCAATACTTTAGAGTACATACAGTGAAGAGGAATAATCGATTGTTCTAATAGTTGCAGAGATAATCGGGTAGTTCCTCCAAAAGTGTGGGTGGTATCGTCCTCTGGGACTCAGTCTTTGTTCCGTTACTATGTATTTTAAATGGCATTTTTGTTTCCATACATGTAATGATGCCGAAGATCCCCTTAACTAATAATTATGTAGTTCATAAGTGCTTACCTTTTTCTTCAGCTCCTCCACGGTAACCATGTCCATTCCCAATCTATCCGACGTGATCGTAATGGCCTTTTTATTTCCTCTTGTTACAGAAGCCGCCTCCACTTGTAGTATCCCATTCTCATTTATTTTCATGGTAACCTCCACCTTTTCCTCGCCCGCTGGCTTTGGAGGAAATCCTTCCATGAGAAACTCTCCAAGAAATTTGTTCTCCGCTGTTTTCTCATGCTCGCCTTGAAAAACCTTGACCTTGATGCTGGTCTGGTCATCTGACGCCGTCTCGTATAGCTCTGAATGCTCACAGGGAATTTTCGAGTTTTTCGAAATAATGGGCGAAAATATTTCTCCCATTTCTTCTAGTCCCAAAGACATTGGGATTACATCTTGCACCTTGATCTGAATTTTTGGCTTGACAGTGGTTTCGGTATTATTAGCTTCTTGTGTTTCTCCCTGTTTGCTTAACATTGCTGCTTGAACCGCCGCGCCATAGGCCACCGCCTCATCCGGATTGATGTGTTTGCAGAGCTGTTTCCCGTTGAAGTACTCAGAAACCATCTTGTCAACCAGTGCCATTCTTGTGGATCCACCCACAAGAATCACATCGTCAATATCCTCCTTTCTTTTGATCCCTTTGGACTTGACGTCATTCAAGGCTCGATCCACAATGTCCAACGTTTTCTGTATGAGTGGTCTGCAAAGTTCCTCCAACTTTTCTAGACTGATGCGCACGTCCAAATCTTTGGAACCCACGATGCGCTCCACGAAAATGTTTGCTGTTTTTGTGGAAGCTAATTGTTCCTTGGCCCGCTCGCACTGTAATTTCACACGAGATAGGGCCCTAAGAGCATCGTCCTTCACCGCCTTATGCTCACTATTTCTGCAAGCCTTCAAGTCGTAGTTCTCTGCCTTCTTAAACTCCTCAGTGCAATAGTCCATGAGTAGCTGGTCAAAGTCTTGGCCTCCCAAATGAGTGTCTCCATCGACACCCAGAATTATAACGTCTGTCTCTGAGATCTTGGCAATGGCTACATCAAAAGTGCCGCCTCCAAGGTCGTAGATAAGCGCATTTCTGTTTCCCTTCTCTCGTCGCTCAAAACTGTACGCGATGGCCGCGGCTGTTGGTTCGCTGAGAATATTTAAAACTTCCAGTCCAGCGCACATGGCGGCATCATTGGTGGCGCGTCTTTGGGGTTCAGTGAAGTAGGCTGGCACGGTGACCACCGCTTTGCGTATGGTGCCACGGACTAGTCCAAGGTGCTCCTCTGCCATGCATCTGAATTGTGCTAAAAGTCTTGCAGAAATTTCATGAGGATATCTTGTGCGCCCCCAGGTTTTCACCTTTGGTTGTCGTTTTCCTCGACCACTTCAAAAGGCCAGGTCTCCTTATCCTTTTGCAGGTTGGCGTCATCCCATGGTCGGCCAATCATTCGCTTCGCGTCGTAAATGGTAACTTCCGGAAATCTGTATGCACTTTCCTTAGCCTTCATGCCAAAAGTGTCGGATCCATTCTCGTGATAAGTGACATAACTTGGTGTAGTTCTTGCATTGCCTTGTTCTTGGTTGGGAACAAGTTCCACTTTTCCATTCTTGTTGACTACCATTACGCAGCACATGGTGGTCCCCAAGTCAATCCCAATGGCAACATTTGACTTTGGTCCGTTGGCTTCCTCCGCCTTGCGTACAAATTCCTTGTAGCGAGCTTCAATGGAAAAGGCCAACTTGGTTAAAATGTGAGCTCCTTCCTTGCCTCCACCTTTACTTGTTGCCATGGTCACAGCTTCTTTGGAAACCTTTTTGTGTTGTTGCGCCAAATCTTTTCGACTCGGGTTGGGATGGTCCAAGAAAAACTTGTCCATTTCTTCCGTGTAGTAGCTCAAGGCGTCTTCCTGGTATTGTTTCTTTGCGCTTTGTGGAGCAGGAGTTGAAGCAGTTGGAGTTGGAGTGGCTGGAGTTGGGGTGGTAGAAGTGGGAGAGGGCCCCGTCTTTCCTTTGTCACTTTGAAAGTGCTGCTTAAACCGTGCAAATGTCTCGTCAATTTTTTGAGATACCGATTTTTTCACGTTCTGAGGGAGTTCCTTGGATCCAAAGCATGCTTTCCACTTTTCGGGAATCTTTGTGAGCACCTGAGACTTGTTCTCATGGTGCGAAAACTGGAGTTCTGCAACCGATTTTGCAGAGTGGAACACCTTGTCCATTTTCTCTTCATAGTCGTTTACGCAGTTAAAGAAAAATTCTTCAAGGTCACCCATTTTCACTCTAAATTCGGGGGAAAATTTGTATTAATCCGAATTATTGAATCCAGGTTTGAAAGTAGAATATCTGTGTTAAGTAAAAGTAAATGCAGGCGTAGTCAGTCGAATGGTATAAGAAAATAAACGAAATTTTCTGTATTTGACATGAAGTAGAATGTAATTTGTATATTATTTATTCAGATGTAATGCATTTAACTTTAGACAGTTCTTCGTTGGATATAAACTCAAGTGCAGTGATGATATCACCCATAGTCAATAATATAATAGATAAGTGTGCATTTATGTATATGAAATATTACGCTGATTTTTTCAGTGTGATAAGATAACACTTTACAGTTAAATTGTATCATATCAAGTGAATATATCACATAAAAGGGATGTTATTTGTACTACATTCTGGTACATTTATACATGAATTATTTAACGCCAATTATTATGATATTATCTATAGAAGGTTACATTAATATATCAAAGTTATGCTGATGTATCTTTTCATTTAACTTTGCATGCTGCTCCATGATGATTTCGAGGGAGGCAGTGCTATCTTTTCCGACATTTTCGGCTTGTTCAATCACGTCCCCAACCAATTTGGACAGCAAAACGCCAAGGCGTACTTGACCAGCGCTTTGTTGTTCCCGCATTTGCTTACACTTATCCAGCAATTCCTCCCTCTTCCTTCCTCCATAATCATCATTGTCTCCTTCCATCACAGCAGTAGGTTGTCCTTGGGCTACATGGTCAACTTTCTTCATGGTAGCTTTCTGCACAGTGATTGTAGGAACGGGAAGTGGCTTACTCTTGATGAAATCTACACTATCTGTAGGAATGGGATGATCAACAATTAAACTTCGTATTCTTAATGGTTCTTTAGACAATGCAATTAACGACTTCAACGCAAAATTGCTTTGAAGCGCTGTTGGTTCCACGTCGGTGACCTGGTCTGCCCGTTTCCGCAAAAAGGTTTTATACGCTTCTTGCCACAAGCCACCTTGCGTTGTCGTTATCAAAAAGCTCAGTTTCTTCTCAAGTTTCATTGCATCTTCCAACTGACCTACTGCCTTGTCATAAGTGGAACATAAAATACCCACTGGATTTTCTTGGGTTGCCATTGATTTTCTCGGATTTTTTGACGGTCCTTTGAAGCAACTAAAGAGTGGGTTTGGACTGCTTCCACGCTCCGCCAAGCCCACCAATTCCCATTTGTATACTGCTACCGTTAATAATTTCAGCACCTTATTGGCATCCCTTGAAAATATTTCAACAAAGAGACCGGTATCCCAAACAGTTATTATAACAGCTAGTCTGTTGTCGTTGTTTGGAATTTCTAATAGCGAGTATGAAGCCAATGAACTTTCTCTTAAGAAAGACGCTTGTTTGAAGTTTGTGTCATGAGCCAAGCCTCTAAGAGAAGCCAAGTGGTCCCAGTCAAACCACGTGGGCGCAACAATGAGCACATTGTCTAATTCCCCGGCAAGTTGTTCCCCTTCCTGTTTAATTCTCTTGAGAATCTTAAGCAGTTGCCCACGCTCCTTCTTCTGCTGGGATGGCTTCGCTGGGACCAGAAGAAAATCTGAGAGAAAGTTGAAAAAAGCCTGATGATCTTTCGGTTTGAGTGTAGTACTGGCAGAAGAGGTTTCCTGATCAAAATTCCAATTTACCCCGGCAACTCTCCCAGTTTGGTTGACAAACAGTCCAAATCGAATGCCCTCGTTGGTGAAATGGATACAAAGTCGTTTTGCAGCGGGGGCTGAGTTACCACGGGATTCCTCAAAACGCTCGGCTGTGTACGCAAAGAAGTATCTCGTCGCCATCGAAACAGCTTCCTTTTCTTCAAGGGCCAGGTCCATTGTAACTTTGGTCAAGGTATCGTCATGAAGTACTCTAAGCGCCTGGTGGATAAGAGTTCGTGCCCATTTTGTCTCCATTAGTTTCCAGTATTCCATTAGACAGCTCTGGACTCTATCTTCTAAGGGAATTGGACTAACTACTTTTGGGGGTTTTGGGGCAGGTTTTTTCTTTGGGGACACGGAAGGTGGCTTAACCTTGAGGACAGCAGCAGCGGACGGACTTTCAGCTTCCTGTTTGCTTTTCAACTCTGAGAATATTTTGTTCATGGAAGCTTCCAGCAAGACGGAAGTCTCGCTATGAACATTATTCATTTTTGCAGAGAAATCCAAGCTGTGGTTTAGCATGCCTACACAATCTTGAATCAACTTCCGGTGAACAGCTTCAGTCTGGGTTAGACCTTGACTGAGGTAGAAATTCATTTTCTGTTCGTATGCATTCAAAATTTGTCTTGTTACTTGGCTTGCAACTTCCTGCTCTCTTTTAGAAATTTGTTGGTTTTCTTTCAAGTAAAATGAGTATAGTTTTTCGTACGCCTGGACAAGAAGCTTTTCTGTGACTGATGCGTGGATTTGCTGCTTAGCATTCAGGTTTGCCATGGCCCTGTTGCATGCCAGAGTTGAGAGTTTCTTCATATGCGCCTCGTCGTTTTTTCCAGAAAAGCAGAGGTAATTGTCAAACATGTTGAGTAGTTCAGAATTTAGTTGCTGGATGACCTGGTGGAGTTCCAGTAATTCTTTGTAGACGGTTTCCTCATCTGTATTGGGAGCAATGATTTGTAAGAGATTGCCAACATTGTCACCAGTCATTGATTCCCGTATCCAGGACGTTATTGCCAGGGAAATGGAGTGAACAGACTCCTCCGGTGTGGTGTCCTCTCCTTCACTCGAGCTGTGCGGAGGTGATGTTGTAACAGGAGGCGGATGTTCAGCGTTGTCTTTAATGACATTGGAGTAACTGTCATTTCCATGTGAGGTGGTGTCGTCTTCAAAATCAGGATCCTCATCCGAATCAGAATCAGCGTACTTGGACTGCAATTTACTAATTAATTATGGGTTTCTGCCAGATAATGAGTCTAATATCATTTTAATATATGCTATAATTATTTGACTTGCTTCGTATGATGTATTCTCGTTCATCCAAACTGGAAGTTGCTTTCTTGAACTGGATCCTCCCTCCATCTTTGCAATCTATACACAGATAAAAAGTGTAAGAAATGTTGTGAATACTTTCATCATGTATTTCCCCACGAAGTAAATACCTGCTCTTTTCCTTGAATTGTTTACGAATTAAACGTCATAAAATGTGTAGATCCAAATCCAATTGTGTATATTATGAGGAATGACTTGGATCAGTTCATAGTATTCACACCAACCACTTTCTATTTCTAAGTAATTACATATTGCCAGCAATGAGTAGCTACTATCATCAGGGATCATAACACTTTCATGTAGTCATTATTTGTTGATTCTTCTTACATGCACACATTCACTATAAATCCTACTGATGTACGTAAATATCATATCGTAATAATTTGTAACAATGGAAATTATCATTTCAAGGTTGTGTCAGAGTCAGGGATGTTAGAAAGCTAACACATGAAACCGCAGTACGCATGATACCATTGTAATTATCTTGCATGTTATTATTCACCTTGCATTTATTTAATTTACTTGATTGCCAACTAGGCAAGTAATAAAACATTGCTTAAATATAGTCAGGTATTGAATTTTGCATAACACATACGAGTCAACCGACGTTGGTGCCCGAGTTCTGAACGTGTACCTAATCATGTTATCATCATAATGTTGACGGCATTTTTGATTGACAAAAACATATATTTTGTACTCATGGAATCAGTGCAGACGTTCACGGGCACAATTTAATCATTTGGATTTTAATTAAGGTCCATTGCAGTGCCAGCACTGATATGATATTTTAATAAGCCAACAACGCTCAGTATTTGAAGTTATCAAGTGAAAAATACAAATGGTGTTGATAAGCTTTGTACTTGATTAGAATGAATAAATGATGAATTGATATTTCAACGAAATATACATACATATCTACTTTAATGCGCAGTATAATGTTTAGGCTTTTATATCCTTCTGGAATATTATGTTACTTGGTTGCTGGGTCTAAATTTTATTACCTGCCTGTATTGGTTTATCAAATAAAAATTAATCGTAATTATTACCTACACAACATCTGCAGCAGTCAAAGGTTAACCACTGGCCCTGACTAGCCACCATTATTTTGTTAAATCATTCATAATACATTTGCTCGTTTATTTGATCTTGTACGAACTCATTTTGTTACCGATTTCAAACTTGGTAACATTGGGCAAAATGAGTGAACAGGAAATTGAAGAGTTTCTAATGCGACGTCAGGAGGATTACGAGGCCCTCATGGTGGAACACTATGAACAGGCCACAAGTGTTGAAGAGCTACGAGGATTTCACATAAATGTCAAAGCCGAAGTTATTATGCTCGTAGCGACAACATGGAAAAATGAAATGGGACACGTTGCAATGCCCAACGATTTGAAAAGCCGACTTCCTAAAAAGATTGATCAAGTGTTTGAAATGCTGAAGGTTCATTTATGCAGCAAACTGGGCATTGAGCCTCCAAAGGAGAATGAGAATCCCTTTTTAAGGGCTCAACCTGTCATACCACCAAGTACTGCAGGTACTCTTAAAAATAAGCGTTTCGGAAGTGACCACACCGACAACAACAACAAAACTGATGACCCCGGGGACATTGCAATTGGGATTGATTTGGGAACGACAATGTGCTGTGTTGCCGTCCTTTACAGTGGAAAAATAGAAATAGTTGAGAATAGGTCACAGAAAAACTCTAGAACAACTCCAAGTTTCGTTGCGTTCCAGGAGGACGGCTCCGACTCATTCGGTCACGTGGCAAAGGAGCAAGCCTATCGGTATCCAGAGAGGACCATTTATGATGCCAAGAGAATGATAGGACGATCATGGAAAGATGACCAACTTCAAAACGACAAGAAAGTGTGGCCCTTTGAAGTGGTTGAAGAGAACGGGAATCCCAAAGTGAAGACGGGAGAAAGGGCCAGATATCCCCACGAAATTTCAGCAAGGCTTCTGTCCAGATTTCGGGCAATGGCAGAAGATTTTTTGCACGTGAAAAGGGGCACTATCAAAAAGGCAGTGATCACAGTTCCGGCCTACTTTTCAGAACCACAGAGGCGCGCTACCAACGACGCGGCGTTGTGTGCAGGATTGGAGGTTCTCAACATTCTCAGTGAGCCCACCGCTGCCGCTATTGCGTACAATTGGGAGAAAAGATTTCACGGGACGCGAAAAGCACTGATTTATGACCTGGGCGGAGGAACATTTGACGTTGCCATAGCGATAGTAAAGCCGGACAATGTCAACATATTATGCGTTCATGGGGACACCCACTTGGGCGGACAAGACTTTGACCAGTTGCTGATGGAGTACTGCATTCAGGAATTTCAGGAGGAAACGGGCGTTGACTTACTGGAAGGTAGGGACAGTGAGGACAAACGAGTTCGAGACACGGTTCTTCGAGCATTAGCTCGGCTACGGCAGCAGTGCGAAAGGGTGAAAGAATGGTTATCTTCCTCAGACTCCGCCTCAGTTGAAGTCCCGTCCATCGTTGGGAACACTGACTTGGTTGTTAAGATAACCAAGACGATCTTGGAGGAGCTGTGCACACCACTTGTTCAAAAGACGTTGGGCATTGTTGAAGAGGCTTTGAAGGATGCAGACATTCACGGGATACACGGAAGGGAAGGCATTGATGATGTTATTTTGGTTGGTGGTTCCACTCGCATGCCCCTGGTTATGAATATGGTCAAGGAATTCTTTGGAGGGAAGGACCTCTGTGTTCACATTAATCCCGATGAGGCAGTGGCTTACGGAGCCGCCGTACAAGCAGATATACTTCGACGGAGGAAAAGAAGCAGTAGCAGCAGAAAGGTTATTCCGGAAGTACAAGACGTGACCCCGCTCACGTTAGGAATCGAATGCCTTGGTGACACTTTTTCAAAGGTCATCCCCAGGAACTCTAAAATCCCTTGTGACTACGAGGAAGTGTACAACACATCCGATGATGACCAAACCACACTCCGGTTTACCATCTGTCAAGGTGAGAGTGAAAAGGCCTCACAGAATATTACACTCGGGGAATTTTATTTCCAGGGCATTCCACCGAAACCAGCGGAAGAAGAAAAGGTAAAAATAACCATGACTATCAACTCTATGGGAATCCTGCAAGTGAAAGCTGTCTCAATGAGTAATGGGATGGAGAACGCCATAACAATCACTTCCAATCAACTGGGCATGAGTGACAGAGAAATTGAGCTGCTTAGTCGCGAGGTATGCTTCATGCTTGACTTAGAATGTATTTTTAAACAATATTTATAGTTTACATTGTTTCAAATAGATATTGTTATCCATGCCTGGATTTTATCAATAAAATGTTTTTGTTTTTTTTTTCAGCTGGAATCGCTATTACTGTATTGGGTTTTCAAACGCTAAGCCCTTTAAAGCGTCCGTCTTCTGGTTGGGGTGTTTCGATTTAACCAAGATGATAAAATGCGGCTAATTATTAGTTAACTGTCCTTTTAAAACGCCCACAAAAATGATGATGACTGGTCGATCCGACCGTGATTCTAACAATGACCACAATAATCAACACCACCAGACGTCAAGAAAGCTATTTTATAATTACTGCAATTTATTTAATTATCGTAGATCAAACAACAGATTACTTTTACAACAAAAAACAGTCAGTCTTTCCTTAGCGTTTTTAGAAAGCTGACTAATTTAATAATTAGACTGAATACAAAGTTTTAAACAAATCAATTAACAAAATTAACACTTTTCGATGGCTGGCTGCCTGAACGAAAGTTAAAACAAAATTTATGATTTTCAATAATCAATGACCAAAGTGACTATGCCCAATGACAATAATAATGCCTGAGTTCTGCTTCTCCTCTCTTCTTCTTTCCTCGCCTCAGAACATTCTAGCAAAACAAAAAACTACATACAAATACACTAAAATATACATACAAAATACATAATGCACGCAACTCCACGCATTCCCTCCAAGCTGGCATGCAGTTCTTCATGAAATGCGAAACGTCGCGTTGTCTCGTTCTCCGTCTTTGCCGCCTTCATCTCCAACATTTTTACCATTTCCGGCCCCCTGATTTGGATGCTTTCCAAGAAGAGTGTCCAAATCACTACACCTAATTCCTGTCGGGCAGACTTTGGTCACTGCTCGCTTGAAGACGGATGGTGTCTTGCTCCCAAACTTCCGAACTGTCACCTCCACGACTCGAACGACTCCATCTCCAGGAAATGTTCTCGTCACCACCGCTTTGATCCACTCATTACGCGGCCGCAGCTCATCCACCATGATCACCACATCTCCTACTTGAACCGGGTCCGTCGTCCTGTTCCATTTGTTCCTCCGCAGAAGTCCCGGCAAGACTTCTTTACTCCAGCGGTCCCAGAATTCCTTCGCTAAGAGCTGGGCTTTCTCCCACTGTTTTCCAAAGCGCTCCTTGTCCTCAGCAACTTGTCCACAAAGTTCACCAGATCCTTTTGCTGCTTCGCTTATTGCATCCCCTGACGCAATGCCGACTCCTCGTAGAAAATGGTGGGGAGTTAGAGCTTCACAATCGTCCAAATCTCCGGAAACGTACGCTAATGGTCTGCTGTTGACTACGCCTTCCACGGCTTTCATCGCTGTCAGAAGCGTTTGGTCACGCGGAAATTTCTCTCTCAATATTTGGTGAAGCACCCGCTTCACCTGTTTCACCATTGACTCCCAAGCACCACCCATGTGTGGTGAAGCAGGAGGGATGAAGTGCCACTGGATCCCATGGTACTTCCTTCTTCTGGAAACTTCTTTCGCTGCTGCTTGGAAGTTAGTTCCGTTGTCAGTGTACATATGCTGCGGGAGTCCACGTGAGTCGACGAAACGGCTTAAACCCATGAGAGTTTCGTCACAACTTAGTCCATGAACAATTTCAAGGTGGACTCCTCGTGTCACCATGCAGGTGAATAGCAGACCCCATCGCTTTTCATGGTGTCGTCCAACAGTGACCTCCATGGGACCAAAGAGATCGGCTCCTGTGTATGTGAACGGTGGCTTGTCACCATCAACACGGCAAATAGGCAGTAATCCCATCTCTGGGGCAATTGGCTTGGCTTTCTGTAGTCTGCAGTGAAGACATCTTGTCCAGCTCTTCCTCACCTCATGTCGTCCGTTTAGGATCCAAAATTTCTGGCGGAGATTATTGAACACCGTGTTTCTGCCGCAATGCATATTTTTCATGTGCTCATCGTCTATGAGCAAATCCACAATGCCATTTTGTGAGGGGAGAAGGATAGGCATCTTAACCCCGTCACTGACGTCTGCTTTCTGGAGTCTTCCAGTTACACGGATGATCCCGTCAGCGTCTTCAACGGCGGTGAGATTCCTCTTATCCTGCAAAGTCTTCCAAACTTTACTTTCACTTTGCACGGCACGGATGATCATTTTCTCAGCTTCCAAGCACAACTGCGGGGTAAGGTGAGATTCCAAAGTTTTTTCTTCTTTCTTCCGTGCTGCTCCAGTCTTGCCTACATTTCTTCTGGTTTTCTCCAGCCAAATTCGTCCAGCTGCTATCACTGTTGCCGTTGAGCGGAGGAGGCGGTAATACTTTGAAAAGCGAGCTGGATCAGGTATTATAAACAATCCTCGTTTTGTCATCCCGTGACCTGGCGAAATCATTTCTTCTTGCTTCACGACTCCTGCCGCTGCTGCTGCCATTCCAATTTTATGATTTGGCCATTCTTCCTCGGCTTTCCACAGGAACGCCGGCCCCCGTGTCCAACGGCTATCACTGCTGAGATCCAATTTTGGCTTCAGGCGCGTTCCCTCGTCAGCTACATTTTCTTCTGTAGAAATCCAAAACCAGGAATCCGGGTCAGTTAGAGTTTGTATTTTTCGTACTCTGTTCGAAACAAACTCCTTGAAGCGGGCTGAATCAGACTTGATCCAGCTTAAAACAGTTTGGGAGTCGCTGTGGAAAAAGCATTTATCCACTTTCACTCCAACATCCTTCAGCAAGGTGGCAGCTAACTTACTACCAGTCAGGGCGGCACATAGTTCAAGTCTAGGGATCGTAGACTTCTTGACGTTGGCGACATGGACTTTTGAGGCAGCAAATGCGACTTCGACTTGATTTGCATACTCAATTCTGTAGTAACTAACGGAACAAGTGGCTTCGGCAGAAGCGTCCACGAACGTGTGTAATTGCACTCTTGCTTCTTTCAAATTCATGCTGTAACACCTGGGGATCCTCAGTTCAGTCAGCTTTGGCAATTGATTAAGCCACAACGTCCAGTCAGTGAATACTTCGTCAGTGATAGGGTCATCCCATCCAATACCCTCCTTCCAGGTTGATTGCAGCATTATCATCCCCTTGATTTTGAAATGTCCAACGAATCCCAATGGATCAAACAGCGACATGAGCAGGCTGCACATCTCCCTCTTCGTTGGTCTGCGCCCAGCTACAACTTCCGGTTTCACTTTATTGAAGTTTAGGCGGAAGGTAAAGATATCCTCACACGGATCCCAATAGAGTCCAAGCACACGCTCAGTGGCACCATCACGACTTTGGAATAGCGGCTTGCTTCCTGTCAGACGTAGCGACTCTGGGATGCTGTTCATCACCTCCACGCTATTTGATAACCACTTCTTGATTATGAAGCCTCCACTACCGTTGATTCCGGTAATCTCCTTTCTCAGGCGAATGGCATCCTGGACCGTGTCACACCCGGTCAAATTGTCATCTACGTACATATCCTTTAATATGGCGCTGACCGCTTCAGGATGAGACTGGATAAATTTCTTGGCATTTTTATCCTTCACAAAAATGGCACTGGCAGGGGATGAGGTGGCTCCGAACAGCATGACGGTCATCTCGTAAATATCTGGCTTTGCACTGCTATCCCCGTTCCTCCATAGAAAACGCTGCGCTGGCTGGTCTTCCTTCCTGATGAAAATTCTGTGGAACATGTCCTCAATGTCCCCACAGATGACGACTTTATGGCGGCGAAAATTCCAAAGAATGACTGGCAATGGGCGGATGAGATCTGGCCCGCTTACCAAAAAGTCATTCAAGCATTGACCTCTTGACTCGGCAGCACAGTCGAATACAAGCCTAAATTTGCCAGGCTTGTTTGGGTTCACGACTCCAAAATGAGGGATGTACCAGGTCCTGTCTGTTTCCCCCTTGACTTCATTCTCGGTCAGCTTCCGGATATACTTTTTATCGGTGTATTCTTTTATCTTCAGATGATAAGTCTTGGCGAATTCTGGATTCTTCTCCATGCGACTTTCAGTTTTCAGCAATCTTGAGAGGGCTTCATCGTATGTGTTTTCTGGAAAGGGGGAATCATTTTTCCATAACAGTCCAGTCTCCCATCTTCCATCTTCTCGTTGTCGTGTGGTCCGCTCCAAAATCTCCAGGGCGCGTTCATCCTGTCTGGACATTGAAAGTTGATCGCTGTCTCTAGTAGCGTAGTCATTTAAACGAAATGACTCAATGATGAGCTTGTCCAAAGTCTCGTCCATGGACACTCCTCCAACATAAAATGATGACCCCACTTGGCTGCTCTTCGTCAGTTTTCCCATCAGCATCCATCCAAGCACTGTCCGCACTGCGACTGGTTCTTTTGGTGAGGAGTAAAGGAGGTCCATGTGCATCAGTAAATAGCCGTGATCACCTCCAATGATTAATGATGGTGTCACCTCGACGAGCGATGGCCCTTTGAAACGGCGGAGGTGTGGCCACTTCAGCTTCGCCTCCTCCACATTGATAGAATAGGGAGAAATGCCAATGTCGTCCACGGTGATGGCATCAGTCAGGGTGAACATTTTGGCATTCTTGTAGCGCCCAGATACTCCCAAATTTACTTGCTGCGAATCCAAATTCTCCACAATTTTGCCCGACATGGTCCTGTAGCGATAAGCAATCTTCGGTCCCCGCAGGCTCAGCTCACTTGCGAGGGTCTTGGTGACCATTGTTCTGGTTGCTCCAGAGTCGAGCATGGCAAACACAAGTCGTATTCCGTCAGGTCCTTTAACACGTACGGGAACGATGGGAAGGGGACCGTCCGTCCCTTTAATTATTGAAACTGCAAGGCTTACAGTTCCAGGTGGCTTCATCTTGTCAATAACTTCGTCGGCATCTTCATCCTCTGATTTTGATCCTTTCTTTTCTCTTCTGAGCTTTGAATGCAACAACTTGTGGTGTTTTCTGGTACAGCCGTCAATCCCGCAAACTTGAGCATCTGGGCAATCTTGAGAGGTATGCTTATCCTTCAGGCACGAGAAGCATACTTTCGCTGACTTTGCGAATTCCCACCTCTCATCAACAGACTTTTTCTTGAGCTTCCAGCATGTCTCCAGTCGGTGGCCTTTCATGTTGCAAACTTTGCATTTTTGCTGGTGAGTTTCCTCTCCTTCAGCGACATGAACAGATCCAATGTTCCTCTTCGTACGTTGACGTGCGCCTGCTTTCTCTTCAGCTTTCTCTGGTGCTCCTCCTCCTATCGTTGGCTTGACTTGTAGAAGGGCACATTCGACTTCCGTTTCCAACCAATGGGCGAATTGTTGGAGATCAGCGTCATTGATTCCGGCTTGGACTCTGTGACGGTACCACGCTCCTTTCATTGGTCCAGGCAATTTCTCTACTAACTCATTTATCAGCTGAGTGTTGTAGTTATAGAGCGGGCGGTTGTACGAGACAATGTTTGTCACCAGCGCCTGGACAGTCGTTCCAAATTCCACTATTGTCTCAGGTTTGCTCAAATCTGGCTTCTGGCAGGTCTTCACTTTCTCCACGAGATGATCGAGCACGTATTCCGATCGGCCAAATCTCATGTTGAGAATTCTCCAAATTTCCTCCAGGTTTGCTTCGTTTGCCATGAGATGATCCACAGCTTCTCTGGCTTTTCCTTTCAAAGCACGCTGCAAACGGGCAAGATTTTCCCCATTGTCAAATTTAAATTTTTTATGAGATCTCTCAAAGGCGGATTTAAAAATGCCCCACTGGGCTGGATCTCCGTTGAATTCCGGCAGGAATTTCTCTGTTGAAGGTGCATTGCTGCGCTGCATCAAATTGAGTTGCTGTTGCATTAACGTCATCAGCATCGCATCCTTATCAGTTGATAATGGCGGTTGAGCATTTCCAGGAGCACAAAATCTTTGCTGTGTCGTTGGCTGCTGGCGTTGAGGAGCGGCAAAACTAACTCCTAATTGCTGACCCTGGCTGGGAAAAATAGGATGTTGCTGGCTTGGCGGAGCTGGATACTGCTGTCGGGGAGCTTCTGCTCTTTGGAACACATTTTGTTGTTGGGCGGCTGTTTTGCTACTGCACTGCTGTTGGACCCACTCTTGTACACTTGGCTTGTTTGGAACTACTGGTACAACAGGAAGGCGGAACTGGTTTTCATCTTCTTCTTCTGCTAACAGGAGCTCCTTCCTAGCGTCCGCTTCCTCCCTTGTCATCTGCACCTCCATCAAGTAGTCCCGCTCCAGTCGCTTCAACTTCTTCTCAGTATCGACTTTTTCTGTTTCAAGCGCTGCAGCGTCTGTTGGCTGTACGGCGCCATTTAACTTTCCACTGATGTCCTCTAGTTTATCCTCCAGTTTTGCCTTTGCACGGAGGTACTGATGCTGTTGCTGAACTAATTCAGCGTTCATTTTGGCTTCATTTTGCTTGATTCTTGATCCAATGCTGAGAAACGTGTTCACAGATCCAGCGTCATCCTGTCTGTTAACGCTGATTATCCCCTCACGTTGTCTTTCCAATTCCTGGATCAGCATGATCTCTTCTTTGATGAAGGACTCACAATCTGCCAACTCCAAGGCGATCCTCTTCTTGTCTTGAAGCTGCTCGGGCGTTAGGGACTCCTCCGGAGTTGGCGGCTTCACTGGTAAGTTTGCTTTTGCTTTGGTATGCTGATTCCAGATTCCTTCTTTTTTCATCAAGGGTGAGGTTAACGTCGTACAGATAATTTGGCAGGGCGGCCATGTCTATCAGGCTGATGAACGGCTACAAATTTCACTCTTGTTGACTTTTTTGAAATCTCGGTATTTCGAAACAAGCGCCAGATAGTGTCCCGGGTTTCGGCACAATGTATTGGGTTTTCAAACGCTAAGCCCTTTAAAGCGTCCGTCTTCTGGTTGGGGTGTTTCGATTTAACCAAGATGATAAAATGCGGCTAATTATTAGTTAACTGTCCTTTTAAAACGCCCACAAAAATGATGATGACTGGTCGATCCGACCGTGATTCTAACAATGACCACAATAATCAACACCACCAGACGTCAAGAAAGCTATTTTATAATTACTGCAATTTATTTAATTATCGTAGATCAAACAACAGATTACTTTTACAACAAAAAACAGTCAGTCTTTCCTTAGCGTTTTTAGAAAGCTGACTAATTTAATAATTAGACTGAATACAAAGTTTTAAACAAATCAATTAACAAAATTAACACTTTTCGATGGCTGGCTGCCTGAACGAAAGTTAAAACAAAATTTATGATTTTCAATAATCAATGACCAAAGTGACTATGCCCAATGACAATAATGATGCCTGAGTTCTGCTTCTCCTCTCTTCTTCTTTCCTCGCCTCAGAACATTCTGGCAAAACAAAAAACTACATACAAAATACACCAAATATACATACAAAATACATAATGCACGCAACTCCACGCATTCCCTCCAAGCTGGCATGCAGTTCTTCATGAAATGCGAAACGTCGCGTTGTCTCGTTCTCCGTCTTTGCCGCCTTCATCTCCAACATTTTTA